>VWPW01021532.1:235419-300384 GCA_013389825.1 Crypturellus undulatus | reverse complement strand
TCCAAAACAAAAACCCCCACTTCCCCACAAACAAATAAACCCAAAAAAAAACCCCCCCCCCCCCCCCCCCCAAACAAAAACTTTGCAGGACCCATAGGGTTCATATATATTTCCTACTGCTTCAGTGCATGCTAAAGGTTTTCCTGACTAAAGCTATTCACTAGGAGACAATTTGTCTCTCAGACTTCTGTACTTCATGTTTCAGCACAGCCAAAGTATACTACACCATGTTGAAACACACGGGATGATCCAGAGTCCTGGTTATAGTTCTCTGTGCCTCCATTACCCATCTTGAATATGCATTTTTAAATTATTATTTGCATACCTTAATCTGGTTTGAATCAGAATTAATTCTGATTAAGATATGCAAATAAAAAATATTTATCTCTGAAAGATGCAACACAGATGGAAAACTTGATAAAGACATGGGAGAAAATGAAAATTCTATGTTTACTTGTGCTGAGACCACATCTAACATGTCTCTAACATGTCTTGCTTTCCTTCCATGTGACCCTGGCAAGCTGTTACATAGGTACCTAGCCTAGGTCGCTGGCGACTCGGTGTTCCTGTCCAGTCTGCACTCTCGTTAATGTACTGTCAAAACATACTGGCTTTTATCTTAAACTCATTTTCTGAAATCTGTTCAAATTTGTTCTTCTTTTTATCAAAAATTATCAATCTTTAAGTACCCTGGAAGGAGTTTTGTCCTCCTGCTTCCTACTTTCTGCCTACATGGACTCTTTGAAAAGATGTAAGAATATAAATACACTTGGTGCATGTAGCTCATTCCTGGCTTTTGTTCAAAGTCAGAAACCTGGGTAACTCGTTATTCTGAGGTGAGAGTGAGCCTGGGGCAACGAAATTCAAGCCATCAGTTTGTTGCTCTATTTTTTAAACAAAATTGTTACCTCTACATCTGATGGGAAGAACAAACATCACATTGGACTAGGCAAACATCAGAAATTAGAATGCATCCTAGTGTACAATTAGCGTAAGGAATAATATGCTTGTCAGATGGAAAAAAAAAAAGCAAATGAGAAAGTTTTTCAAGAAATAACATAATTACGCTTTAGAAATGTCAGCACAACTGTAAGAGCTAAGAGCAAAAGCAGCACAATTGTGTCATTTCTGCTCTGTCTGGATTAGTTGATTCATGAAGGACAAGAAGATTGTGCTCTTTAGCATTAGTAAAAGGGGGGGCTTTTATATGTCAGCTCCTTGACCCTTGATGGAGTAACAGGTGGGGTTATTTTTCCATTGTTGTGCTCAAATCCAAGC
The DNA here is from genome assembly GCA_013389825.1 of Crypturellus undulatus. Taxonomy (NCBI): domain Eukaryota; kingdom Metazoa; phylum Chordata; class Aves; order Tinamiformes; family Tinamidae; genus Crypturellus; species Crypturellus undulatus. Next base: position 299,106 of record VWPW01021532.1, on the reverse strand, counting down.
AATGAAATATGCTAAGGCACAAAATGTCCTTTGCTTGGAACATCATCATGTTCTATGACAAGTCTAAGACAAGTTGGAAGAGAAGTTGAAGACGAGGTGACAGCATGTTACTAATATTGTTGAGATCCATGAATCATTACCAACAGATGTAGTAAGTGCAGAGTTTTCAGTAAATTCCAAAGTGTAATTTCTAAAGCTACTCTTGTGGCTTTACTTCAGATTTATATCCATGTAGCTATCCATGTAGTGGAGTAACATGGAAAGAGGACATGCTTCTCAAGAGGCAACACTTCTGAAATGAAAATAAATAAATAAATAACACTGACCTAGCCTTAAGATTAAATCAGTCACATATTTAGGAGAAATGTAATCACAGTGGATTAGGATTTATCAGTTAATCATTGCTCATGCTATTTGCAGGACCCAAAGCACATCAATATTCCTAACCTAGAATCCATTCTAGAGCAACAAAAAAAGGCCCCTTGTGCCATGCCAAGCTTGCCTTATGCAAAGAAATCTCTGTTCTGAGTAAGATACAAAGAGAAAGGATGTGAATTATCTATTTATCTTATTCAGCCATATTGGAATGTTTGAAATGGAAAAATGAACTCAAAATACCTTGTTTTATAGAACATTCTAATTTTCCTCTAAATACTTTATGACATACATTAAAAATAATGGATTCATGCTTCCTATATTTTTTTTTCTGAAATGAAACTACATGAATAGGTGTTAGGATGGAAAGAACTTTTCATGGAGAAGTGTGACTGATGCTTATTGTTGTCTGACTCGCAAAAAAACATGCTCTCAACCTCCTAGAGAAACACTCAGCAGTGCCCTTTTAGGAATATACTGAAAACACGCTATTTGAAGAGGTCTTTAAAAAAAAAGGAAAGGACAGCACCTTTTTAAAACTTTGCACTATGTTTCATCTGTTAAATGTGGGAACTCTCTAAAGAACAGAAGATGTCATTTCCCCATGGGTGCTGGAAGAGATTCTTTTTTAAAAAAATTTTTGTCTGACGTTTATTTCTGGATCATCTGAACTTTCCAGTACCTGTGAAGCTCTAGGGCAAATCCTTCACCTTCCACTAAATGGAAACCTTTGATGATTCAATCATTACCAGTTTTTCTTTGAGAGCTCTGTTCTTCCTTCAAGTTCTGCTGTATAACATCACCTTTGCTATAGTACCATTCCAACTGAAGAAAAAAAACAAAAGTCAAGGAAGAGCAGAAATAAAGTTCCCAGACAAGTCCGCTTAAGCGACCTGGGAGCTTTAAGAAATCTTCACATTATAATAACTGAACTGTGAGAAGTGCAACACACTCCTCCTGGTTCGACAGAAACTTCCTCGCTGGGGTGTAGGTGGCAGTCGAGCTCCAGGAGCTGAGTGACTCCAGGTAGCTCCACGGTTATGCAAGCTGCAGCCAGTGCTGCTTTTTAAAAAGTTACACCCTCTACGTGCGTGCTTATGTGTACGTCTCTTCTGCAATTGCTGTATGCGCAGGCACTAAAGATTAGGCAAATTCAGTAAAATACCCGGAGCAATATCCTGATGGGCACTAAAGCCAACAGCCTTCCTGTTTGGAATAAATGGACAAAGGACTCTGACAATTTGATTGTCACAGGCTCCCAAACTAGATGTCTTTGTATTTTCTGTTGTATGAATCAATGGGCAAATTGTGGGAGTAGCAGGAAAGGTGGCAGTGCCTCCTCCTAAGAGTCATGTTGTTGCTTTTTCTGAACTGGAGCTAATGACCATGGGCTCTAGTATGACTGGTGGCTCTGCTGCTCTCCAGCAGAATATACCGTAGGACAGCTGAAAACCTTTTGTTATATACCTGGAAACATCGAGCACAAAATGCTAAAGGGTTCTTAAGAATTTTGCAGACTTCCTTTGAAGCTGATGTTTGTGTACTATGCAAATTATTGGATCAATATGTACTTGGAGGCTTCTCTATCTTGATTCTTTCTAAATTATGCATATTTTTATTTAACTGCTTTTTAACTCTTATAGTCAATTAAGCTCAGATATTAAAGCCTACAATTTATTTTATTATGGCTTAGTTACATTTATTTTAAATACTAGTTCAGGTAAACATAAGAAAAGGGAGAGAAACTCCCTTTGTAATGGAGTAATGAAGGGTTTCAAGAGTATGAGAATATGAATGCTGAAACCCATTTTAAGTCCTACTGGCCTGTTTGGAGGCTTTCATTCTTTTTCGAATTCTACATTCTTTACAGTTTTTAATAGGTTTTTCGTTATAGATCGAAGAAATACAAAGTCAGAGACTAATAGAGACACTGTATAGGGAAGAATTTTCAAAAGCCCTTAAAAGATTAGGGCATTAAACATAGGTCTGTGCGCAGTTAATGAAACGATGGCGGTCTGGCAGATGATGCAGATATCTAAACTACCTATATAATGAAACAACTTGCACCAAAAAAGGAATAGGGTGAAATGGTATCTGTCAAAACAGATTATTCTCTTGAGCCAGTTCATGTCTTATTGGTAGTTCAGTAGGAACAAATGTGCTCTAAATGCCAGATGCTTTAATTCGAAAAAAAATGTCTTCTGCAGCCACACAGTATAGCTAAGCTAGTATATTTGTGCATACAACAATGATTTGCATTTTGGAAAATATACATATTATAACTGGATCTCCAGGAAAGGAGAAAGGAGTTACAATTGAAGGTTAATATTTAGGGTAAAGCATCAGATCTGTTAAAGTATCTTTCCCAAATGTGCAGGATCTATAATTCCATTGTACAGGATATAACATGTGCAGAAGCATTTCCCGTATACTTCATGAATTATTCAAAAATAAATATGAATAAGTTTCAGAATGTCTTCCAGCCCCCAAACTGCCCTCTTGGCTATGGAATGTGCCCAAATACCATGACGACAGCTACAGAACAAGAAATACTTTGTTAGAATGCAGTTTTTCTTATATGTTTCCCACATAGTTTCCTTAAAATTTTGTATCACTGTTCTGCACAGAACTTATTTATTTTTGTTCATCTTTGTGAATGCAAATGTGGGGGAAATTCTCTGCTCTGTACTGCTGTTATGCAATAGGCTTACTGCATATTCCACACTTCTCTTGTGCCTTTGAAAGCTAGAAAAAGCATAATAAAAATCTAGTTTATGAGAAACAAACCTGCACAAGATTAAAGAAATGATTTTTATTTGTGATATTTTCAATCCAATGTGTAGCTATCAATTTCTACCAACATACATTGCATAGAAATCTGAATTACCTTCTCTCTGCTTTTGACATTCTGCCTGATTTTTTTCCTCCTCTTACTGGAAACTATTGCCTTTCCCTTTGCATTATATATTCCATGGTGTTATTTTCTTTTTGCTAGAATATGCCCTGAGATATGAATATGGCGAGTGCTACCTGTTAGCCTCAGGAAGCACTGAAGAAGGAAAGGGGGGAAAAAAAGGTTATTTTTGATGTTATTTTGATATTGTTGTGTACCTCCATGATGTGCAGCAGGGCACTGCAGCACACAGAGGAGCATCAGTGCACGGAGGTGCCCGTGCTAACCCCAACCCTCATGCTGTACGTTCACACAGAGCAGCCGTGAGCACTGAAACTCAGGTCGTGCTAGGAGCAGTGGGACTAGATACGCATGATGCTACAAGCCTAGCTAGGGAAACCCTTAGTCACATTATTCTCAGCACAGTCAGTGACAGTACCACACCGAACTGGCTTATGAAAATGTAGACCTGCAACCTTAAGTATTTGGACCCTCAAATTTCTTATCCCTATTCTTTGTTTATCTGTCAAACGGAGTAAAATGATTTATTGGTGCTAGTTCTTATATCACAAGTCTTGTGGTTTCAATGTCTTTCCTTAATTCCAAGTCAAGGGGCTTGAGATGACCAGATTTTCTCCTTATTTATAAAGCAAGTTTCTGAGGCATAGTTTTAAGAACCCTTATAAATGAACATCATGATCAGAGAGGTATAAATGGTAATTTTTGAAGGTTTTGTCAATAGTACTGAGTATTTTTCTACCTAATATTTGTCCTTTTTTTTTCTGTTTAGTGTAGTGACTGTTTCTTAGGCTTTGAAAATGTTTAGTAGAATGGGCTAAAATAGGAATATGGTTTGCAAAGTATTGAATGGTGCAAACATTGCTTTTGCTCTTCCTAGCAGGTAAACCTAAGCACAGTTGAGATTATTTAATAAAATCATCTTTTTTTGAGATGGATGTGCAAAGTCTGTTTTCCCTGTATGTAGTCAAGTAAAATAGCAGCAATTTTTTTCTTTGATCATAGCTTGCAATCTGTTCCAATAACATTTCCCCTGCCCACCAGCAGTCTCTCTCTCAGCTTTCCTTGGGTCCTCTCGGGGTGCCTGTCTGTTTTGCTTCTGTAGTTTTCTGTCTTCTCTCCTAAATTTGCAGATATAAGTAGAGAATACCAACATGCATGTGTACATGTATGCATTCTTGAGTGGCCTGGCATCACCTTTATACTTAATGGTGACGTGATTGCATTTTGGTATAAAAACTTGAGCAGTTTCATAATAGAGCCTATCTGCTTCTGTACTTCTAAATAGAAAAGGACAGTTTCACACACTGGCTTTGTTATGGTTTTCCCAGTTCTCTGAAAAAAAAAAAAAAAAGTGAACCTTGGAATGTGGGAGTATCTCTCCCATTGTCTAAAAGGTAACCATATTATTCTGAAGGAAGTTTGTTACGTAAAAAAAAAATAAAACAATTCACAACAAATGTGTAAATATCAAAATGAAGCCAGTTTGGGCAGAAACTAAAAGTTGAACAGCTTTCATTTAGCACAAGAAGTTCCTAACCAATACTTTTAAATGGTTTACTAGATAGCATGCTTGCTTCACTCAGCAGAGAGAAGAGAGAAAGACAGACTTTTCTGGCATGAGACAGCCACGTGCATCTTTCTGTTTTTTTAATTCTTAAGCTCTCTCCATGGTGCATTTCAGTAACTCAGAAAAAAGACAGAATAGCTCAGACTGCAAGGGAAAGACTAGAAGGTGCTGGAAATCCATAAATTTCCTCCTACAAAAAACTCTAGCCTATTATATTGTGAGACACACACCTTTCAAGTAGATGCTTAGGAGTTTTTTGGGTTTTTTTTGTGCCAGAGGAATATTTTAATTATCTCATTTATGAAAATGCTGTTCCTTTGCTTTTCAAATTAGCATTCTAACCCTAGACATACAAAATGATTAATCTTTTGACATATGTGTTAATATCTTCTATGATACATCAGTTCAGCTGCCTCCTCTGTTCAGCCACTCTTTCCCTCACCAATTTTGCATCCAAACACAAAACTAATTTTAAAAAGAGAAACTTTCATTTAGAAGTGCAGTAATACAGATCTCCTGGGAATTCTTGTACCAGACAGGATAGATGAGGATTTTATACACAGAGCTGAAGTGTGACAGGCTGAGGACATGCCCTATAACACAATGTTTGCAATCTGTAATTAAAAATGGTTCCATATGAAACAAACAGAATGTGAATCTCCTGCTGTGGCACAGGTTGCACTGTAGAAAGGAACATGTACCTTAAATCAACAGTCATTTTCTAAGCAGGATGAGAGGGCACAGAGGGATGGGGAATATAATAATTTACAGGACAACACCCTACTTTGTAGGCCTACCAGGCCTGGTAAATTCATGATCCTCAAAATCTTAAAAGCATCTACTGAAATGAAGGTTAAGTCAGATCAAATATTGTAGTGGTCCATAAAAAAGTGTAGTTTTATAACACCTAAGTGGGGTGATGTAGCAGGAAATCTCCCCGGCTCCTGGTCTGGCCTGTCAGTCATAGGCATATCATACTATCAGACAGGTATCACCAACTAAAACTGTGCTAATCCACAGAAAGAGGAGAAAATTTTAGGTTAGTCTGCATCTGCCCATCAAGGCACACTCTTCATTTGGTTAGAAACCAGCAAGGAAACTCATAGCAGCTCCCAGGCAAATCCTGGCCTCTTCAGAAACCCTGCTTTTGCATTATTTATTGCCAAGATAGCTAATGACCCTCTCACATTTAGAAACTTCCCATTGCTTAGGCTGTGCAAAGGGCACGGATAATTCCTGCTGCAGTCTCGTAGGTGGTGTTCAAAGCTCAGCTGCACTATGAGTAACACCTAATCTTTTAGCCCTAGCGAGGATGTGACTGGGGGTAGCTCGGAGCCGTGCCCTTCTCTGGAGGGGCATCTCCTCCGTGTGGGCAGAGAGCTAGCTGCGCCCAAGGAGGTACAGGGTAGTAATTTATCTGTCCCTGGAGTGCAGTGCAGCTGTTCTTTGACCAGAGGATCCATGCGTCCCACCCCAGACAGAATTGTCACACGAGATAATGGGGAATGAAGGAACTGGAGCTCACATCTCTATTAAGTAAAAGACAAGCAAGTTTGTCGATCTTTTCTCTGCCTGTGTTCTGTGGCTGCTTAAAATAGGTGCTTATTTACTGAAACCTGGAGAGAACAGGGCCCTGAGCAGCTCAGTGCTGCTACCCCTGCTAACTTGATGCTTTGGGAACTGGCAGTGAATGTGTGCGTGTGCCCGCTCCTTGTTACTCGTGACTGTGGACAGGAATATCCTAGGCAGGGAGTGCATCTGTGTGCCAAAAATCACTGTGGAGGATTAGGGGAGTGGTGTCTACCTGCCTTTACCCCTTCTACTCTAACCACAAATGGTCAGTTCAAACTCACATAATCAGGTTCATCATGGCAAAGCTCACAGAATCACAGAATCACAGAATGCCTAAGGTTGGAAGGGACCTCTAGAGGTCATCTAGTCCAACCCCCCTGCACACGCAGGGCCACCTAGAGCACGTGGCACAGGGCTGCATCCAAGCGGGTCTTGAAGATCTCCAGAGAAGGAGACTCCACAACCTCTCTGGGCAGCCTGTTCCAGTGCTCTGTCACCCTCACTGTCAAAAAATTTTTCCTTAAGTTCCTGTGGAACTTTTGGTGTTTCAGTTTGTGGCCATTTCCTCTTGTTCTGCCACTGGCCACTACTGAAAAGAGGCCGGCCCCATCCTCCTCACTGCCTCCCTTGAGGTACTTATAGACACTAATTAGATCCCCTCTCAGCCTTCTCTTCTCCAGGCTGAACAGGCCCAGCTCCCTCAGCCTTTCCTCATAGGGCAGATGTTCCAGGCCCCTGACCATCCTCGTGGCCCTGCGCTGGACTCTCTCCAGCAGCTCCACATCCCTCTTGTACTGGGGGGCCCAGAACTGGACACAGTACTCCAGATGTGGCCTCACCAGGGCTGAGTAGAGGGGCAGGATCACCTCCCTCGACCTGCTGGAGACGCTCCTCTTAATGCACCCCAGGATCCCATTGGCCTTCTTGGCCACGAGGGCACACTGCTGCCTCATGGTCAACCTGTCGTCCACCATGACGCCCAGGTCTCTCTCAGCAGAGCTACTCTCCAGTAGATCGGTCCCCAGCCTGTACTGATGTCTAGGGTTGTTTCTCCCCAGGTGTAGGACCGTGCACTTGGCCTGGTTGAAGCTCAAATGAACTTTGCCTTATATGTCAAGAAGTAAATGTTAACAATCGTTTTGTAGTGCCTCCCTAAACCAGATGGATACAACTTCTAAGGGGTTTTATGTGCAACAGTGCTCAAAACTGTGCTTCATATATGGCATCGATCAGGGAGAGTTAACTTTTTTCAGTTGTTCTGGTAAAATCCAGAAGGATAAAGCTGTTTTAGATGAGTAGAGTTCCCCTAACCAAGCCTTTAGAAATTGCCTGTTTGAACTGTGCATTTATCCCAAATTGCTTTTACGCTTTTTTTCATTCAGCTCTGTTTTAGCTGGGTTGATAAGTATGCAATCAGTGTGATGCAAGGAGAAGGTGGATACAAGAAGAGTTTCTGTGTTTTTCCTGCAGCTCTCAGTGTGATGAGAGTGAATAGTGGCACAGTCTCTGCTTGGCACGTGATGGCAGCTCAACAGCAGGGCGTTCCCCTCCTGTGTTTTCTGCTTCCTCAGGGGAAAACTTGGGCTGATGCGTGAAGCCTGTGGTTATTCTCGCCTCGGTACTATCTGCCAGACAGCTGTAGTTACGGGCAAAGCCAAGGTGGGTTCAGGGCAAGTGTGACCCCTCCTTGGCTGCACCAGAGGAAGAGGAGGATTGAGAGGGAGGCTGGGATTGCAGCAGTTTGTGCAGTCTGAAAAGAGGAGGAGAAGGGGGAGCAAGACAATATTTGTGCTTCCCGCTGCTTGACGTGTGTCTGGTTAGACTCTAACCTCGTGAACAAGCTTGCAAGGCAGGCATTTTTTCTGAAAGAGATTTCAAGTCACTAATCATTAGTGAGAGAAATGCTTTCAATGCCCCCATGTAACGTAGCTTTCATATCTGTGTATGCAATTTTGAAAAATTGAAGATCTAAAGATCTTTTTGAATGTAATGGAGTCCCATTTCAAATTTTAGTGCAACCATAGGTCTTTCCTTTGATTTCAAAGGGCTACAAATCACACAGATTAATTTTTATTATGATATTTTTATCAAGAAATATCCTTAATAACAACATCCTTAAGATGTTTGTATGTTTTCAATCATTCTTCCAAGAACTAATTTTTTACCTTCTTCAGATATGTTTTCCGTAGCTTTTTTAGACTTGCAATAATTTACGAAATCTCTAATGGTCAAAATCAATAGAGGCCAAAGTTTTACTGTGTACCATGATTGGTCATTTAAAAAATCTTAAAGATAGAAAGTTACTGAGGTGTATATACTTTTCATTAAGTATTTCATGGCAACAATAAAGGCTTAAGATTGTGGTAAATGAACATATACTCTCTCAAAGACAGGTGTTATACAAATCCTCCTAAAATTACTGGGAATCCTCTCTTTTTCTTCACCTCAGGTAGTCAGAGATGAGGGGAACCCACGAAGCACTTTATTCTGTTCTGTGTTCTGAAAAACACAGTTATTTGGGAAGTGTATTTGCCTGGGAAGGCTATATGGCAATTCTAACCAAAACACTGGGTTGAAAAAATGAAGCAATACAATATTGCTTTTCCTTTTACTCGAAAGGTTCCCAGGACTGATCTGAGAAGACAAGAAAAATCAGTTCTGGGAGCTAATGGAAGACAACATCAGGCAAATGTAAATTTAGCAGCTGGAATGCCCTGGGCAGAGACTGAGGAGAGAGCATTCAGATTTCTTTGCTTCTTAGGTCCAGGGGTTAAAGTAAGGGCACATCTACTGGACATTATCGAGAGTGCAGCGGCTCCCAGGCTATTTCCAGATTGCTGAGTCTATGCAATACAACGCTACACCGGATGGGGAAACAGTCATTCAGGGTCAGAATTAACATTTCTGTGTCTGCCTGTACCAGAGCTCTTTGCTCTTGGCCTTTGCTAGTTCAGAGGCTCTTGTCCACACTCTGCAAAATGCAGAGATGTGTGGGAGAATATCAGGTTCTTCTGATTTTGTTCAGATTTAACTTGTCATACCCCAGCTCCTCCTCCTAGTAGGAGCTGTGTTATCCTCTCGGTAAATAAAGCATTTTGTTGCTACAGCTAAAGCGGCAGTACAGACTCTCACCCATTCCACTTCATTCTGGTCCTGACCTATGGTCTGTATCAGAGCCCTGTAGGGCTATGCAGAGCTGCATGTTATGTTGTATAGGTTTCCTGCTTCTATTTTTCTAATTTCTTTCTGATTCTATGGTTTTTTAAACCTATGTCTGAAAGCAAGCTATACCACGTTAACCTTTTTGCAATCCCCTGAACATGTAAGCAGCCTATATTGTTGGCATGGATATAGTAATCGAACACAAACACAATTAAACTTGTCAGCTTGCTTGGAAATACTATTTTTATTTTTCCAAAAGCTTTAGAGGTGGGCCCTATAAGTGACTTTCACAGAGACAAACACTCTGCATATACTTAGACTTTGATAGATTCTTTGCTCAAAAGGTAGAAAAACAACAAAGCAAGAGATCAAAGCAACACACCAAATCTTATAAGTTTTAATTAAGCATGAGCAGCTGCATCCTGCCTTCTCAGAAAAGTCCCGTCATTTGTGCTATGTAACATTAATGCTCACTGAATTGTAAAGCTCAGGGGAACCCAGGCACAATTTGGAGAAGACAAACATTTGTTTTTCTGAAACAGATTCATTATCGTTTGAAGTACTGGTTTAATCTAACCAGTGATCTTATGGGAATATCTTTGAAGGGCTCTGTCTCTGCAAATCAATTTAATTTGTAAGCAGAAGGAAATAAAATGACCAAAAAGGCCCAGATTAGTACTGCAAAGAGAACATCATTGATATCCCTTCAAGGAGACGATGATATTTTACCTCTGAAAAATTATCAGGAAAAAATAGTACCCTAAAAAGAATTTAAAAAAAAGGGATTATTTTCTCCCTTGTGGAGCGCTTAAAAACATGAAGATAAAGTTGGTTTTGGCCAGAATCTCCCCAAGGAAGGGGGTTTGAACTTTTATCTTTTCAACAAAACAATCACAGAGTGGCTTATTGCAGTGCCAATAACGGCAAGATATTTCTCTAGAGATCCTGGCAACAGAAGCGAAGAAACATACCCTTATTGCAGCTCTAGTAATTCAAACGTGGGTTTGGAGTATGTGCTCACACCCAGGTTACACTTGCACAGCACTTGTGAGAGGTTTTTGATGGAGTCAGGGGGACCAGCTCGGTTGTGAAGAGGTTTCTGTTGCATAAAATTGATTGTATAGAACTGAATGAACCAGATGTTTATCAGACTATTTGGGTTTGAATGATTTCTGAATTGTATTTGATAAAGAAAGAAAGCAGATTAAGAAAACACATTACAAGAAAAGCTTTTACTATCAAAGAGCCTCACCGGGATGAAACTTTCTGGAAACTCAAAGTAGAGACAGTGGAGGTTAAATAGCCATGCCTAAAGTACCTATATTTTTCATTTTCATTGTATTCATTTAATCATTTTCAGTTTATTCAGAGGACACATCTATAAAAACTGCACTACTGGAATTGCAAGGGTTTCATATTTATTAGCACCTGCTTACACAAGCATCCACACCTCAGAAGAGTAGCATGACCCAATAGCAGGACTAAATAATAAACTGATCTTGCTAGTTAATCAGTTGTTATGCATATTTGAAATATTTTATTATGATCATATGTTTGCTAATTGTTATAATATCTTCACCTGGGAAAGGGAAGATGTAGAGCATTACATCTCAAAGAGCCTGAGTCAGAGAGCCTAAGCTCTCTGGAATTATTTGGTGTGTTATGCGTAAATTCACCTCAGGTATGTGCAAACTTGTTAGCACCGAGGCATTGCCTGAAACAGATTTGCTTTCCACTTCTAAGATGAAAGTGATAACTGAGCAGCATAAAACAAGCCCAGATACTCAGATCATATCACCAGCAATTTAACTATTGCTGGGAATGTTATTGCCCTGGTGTTGTTAGTTCTGCAGATATTCTACGTCTTCCTAGAATTGCCCCAATAATCCTGACCAAGAAAAGTAAGGGGGTTACTTTAATTTAATGAAGAGCATTGAGTGTGCCTGGAGAATAAACATTCATTGTGATCTTATCCCTTTCTCAGTGTCACTGAAGTGACAAAACTGACGACCTACTCGCAGCTAATTGACCAACTAATTGCTGTCATTGAATAATCTTTTGCAGGAGGCAAAAATCCACCTATCTGTATAGAAACAGAAAAATAGAAAAAGCAGCTGAAACAGCATGATGCAAAACCTTCTTTTTGGGGTCCTTGTGGAAAGAGAATTTGCAATGTGGTGTGTTCCCTCAATTATAATTTTGAAATGTCAGACAAATAAAAAAGATTTTGAAATAAGAAAATTCTGAAGATAAAAAAAGAACTATGAAAAACTGGAATAATTAATGTTATAACAACAAGAACTGCTTGGAAAAGGGGTTGGAATTTGTTTTTTTTTTTCATAACTGACAATTTTTCTCCCTAAGAGAAATCTAAGAGTATCTAAGGAGGTCAAACATTTTCTGCAAAAGTTTTTATTTAGATAAGTATCTAGGGTTTTTTTTTTTTTTTTTTTTAATTGTTAATAGATATTTGAGTAAGCACAAATGATTATCTCAGCACTGAAGAGGAAAATTAGGCTTTACTTAACATGTCTTTGCAAACATAGGTGTGTTACATTCCAGACCACTCTCAGTAACACTGGCAATTCATGTATCTGCAACTGAACGGTAAAGCTTAGATTTTCATGACCTGTCTGCTCAGTGAAAAAGAAAAATATTAATCTCTCTAAAACAGCCAATTCCTTAAGCCAAGCATTTTTCTTCCCTAGTATTCAGGCTTCTGTCATCTGATTTATTTTTATAATACTTCTTAATGTTCAGCTTTTATTCTTAAAATCCTGGAATTAAGGAGCAAAGCCTGCAGAAACTTTATAGACACAGAGCAGCTGGAAACTTCTACCTCTCCAAAGAGTTAACACTTGAAAAGGGAAGGACAGAAAAATCAGACACAAGTTATCAGTGGATCACAGAAGTGGCAAGCTTTTTCTTCTGATGAACATTCATTTTTTCCCTCTTCCCTTTAAAATGGAGGATTCACAAGGCTTTTATTTCTCCCCCACCTAACTCTTATTGTAAGACTTTGAGTATTTGCAACAAGAAAGCTAGGAGAGTAGAACGGCAGGTAGAGTGACAGTGGGGTGAAGGGATTATAAACGGGAAGCCAGAGAGCATTAAGTGCCCAGTCAGGGGAGGACAGAGAGCATCAGCTGAGAGTTACCCTCACTGGCACTTGGGGGTGTTTGGATGGCTTTGATTCTCCTTCTGCTCCTGCACAAAACTTTTCTTACATTTGATTCCTTGTTGCAAGGTCCCCCCCAGCCCAGGAAAGGCAATGCTGGAGGAGCTCGAGTGTTCCTAGGGGGTAAGCAAAGTTTCCTGAGTTTATTTGGGTAGTGTCCAGGGCCAGCTCTGCCCTGGAGAACTCAGAGCCTCAATTCCCAAGAGAAGGGCCTTAGCTGAGCCTTGTGTGAACCTGATGCCAGAATGACATACCAGAGTAAGAGGAATATTTAAAAGCAAATGTAACCTATAGAGGCAGAATCTATTATGTTTCCAGGATCAGACCAAAGCAACTTTTAGTGCATCTCACTGGAGGATGTGCTGTTTGTTTCCCCCTTGAAATTAGATTTAGAGAACTAAAAATCTGCATTTTGTCTTGAGGTTATACAGAGCAAGGGCTTTTCAGAGGAGCTAAGGGGAGTGTTGCGTCTCTCAGTAAAGGTTTTAAAAATGCATTAGCTTTAAGGCACTCATATTGTGTTTTACAGTGCTTCCTGAAAAAGTTGATTGATGGAAGCTGTTTGGAGCATATGAAATAATTGAAAGGGCACAGGACTAGGGTACTTTGCAAATTTAGTGTCCCTTTTTATTTAGATGCAAATGCTGTTGAGCTTCTTTTGTAACAAATTATCATGATATGTTTTGATATTGCTTGTATAGCATTAAGAAGCTTGTAGAAACTCTGAGTGCTTAATTTATCAGAGTCCTGCTCTATCAAATTATATGACCTTGATGTGCACAGTGTTGCCTTAAAGAAAATATGTGCTGGTGTTTTAGATTTTACATTATTGCAATAGTCAGTCACTGCAGCTGTCTTTAAGTAAGAGTAACCTTAAAAGGTTAGTGCAATTGGCTTTAATTTTTATAACACCAGAGAGAGCAATAGCCATAATACAGCAAGCTTCTGCCCAACAGAATTCCATTTCTTTAACATCTCTCATACCCCTCACTGAAGCGGGTGAGCGGAGCAGAGGGGAAGGAGAAGGAGTGAAAATGCATTCCTTCCCCTAAAATCTCAAGGGACTTCTTCCCCCATTTCTCCTTGGACTCTCCCAGAGTTCTCTCTTCCACAGCTCCTAGGCTTTAATTTTCTGTGGCAGATTTTGCAAATGGGTTTCCTCTGGGGGAAGGAGGTGGCAGGGAAAGGTGGTCTACTTGGTTACCTAGAACATGATCTTTTTCCGTGCTGTGTTGCCAATTTACAGGCACATTTCTATCCAAGCCTCTTCTTTCCAAGTTCTCATTAATCTGGTCTAGATGCTTTGCTGAACAATTACTCATCTCTTCTGGCATTTCATGAAGTTATTTAATGTCTTTTTCCTTAAAAAGCAAGTTTCATAGTTGGCAGGTATCATTTTTAGCTTCTTTCATAGTGCAAAGATAACATATTCTTTGGGGCATGGCAATACCACCCTGCTCACTCATTAACTTCCCACTTATGTTCTTGCAGACTCCTTCTAAATTTTTCATCTGGCTGTTTGTACTGAATAAATTCTTCTACGCACACACACACACAAAGTGTTTAATATTTATGGAAAATATTTGCAATGAAACTTGTAGGCTATACCTGTAGCTTGCCTGATGATCTCAGTTGCCATCCATTTCTCTGCCAGTACAGTCCCAAGCCCATAACAGCGATTATTGTGCCTTATACCTGTATATTGGATGAGAAAGCCCTTCCATCCTACAGATGTTGGACAGCACTTGCAGGTGTGGACTCAGGAGACTCTAACTGTCTTACAAGCGCCTCTAGGGGCTCTGAATTTTGACATGCAACAGAAAGTACATACGTTCCAGATCCTTCCTTGCTTCACTCATACTACTGTCTGCACCTGATGTAAACGAGCAGGACAGAGGCACATAGGTAAGTGAGACTCTGTCTACCCTTGGAGTAGCCCGGCAGCAGCATTTAAGCAGAAGTGATGCTTTCTTATAGATATAAAAATTGATAAGCAACGCCTCTTGGCATTAGTGCCATTTTTTTGTTTTGTTTCTTTTTTTTTTTTTAATTTTAAATATAATTTAAAAATACGGTAGTAAGTTTTAAATAATAAATAGTTTCTAGATGATAATCCCAGTGTAATCCTTTATGCAATTAATGAAAATAGTTGCCCATACTGTTTCACTTAAAACCACACAAAAGATGATCAGCTTAGGTCTGCCTAGCCTGTAGAAATAAGTTTTGGGGTTGGTAGGAAAAATTGGGAAGAAAGGAGAGGATTTTTTGCGTATATGTTCTTGTTTGGTTTTGGCCAAACAGAAATAAACTATAGTGTGAATGTGTGCATCAACCAAATCCAGTAATTATAACTCATCATAAAGCAAGGTAAAAGCGATAGCACAGTATTTTTCCTCCTTTGATTTTCATCTATAATACCCCTAAGTGAAGCTGTAGGATCATTTGCCCAGGAGAGGTTGAGTAGTAACAAGAAAGTGAGAACAGGGTTTGGTAATAATGGAAGAAAGTAAACACTTCAAAGAAAGTAAACCACCATCTCAAATCGTGCTGTGTAATTCATGCAAGATGGAAGAAAGTATATCAAAAGATATAAACCAAACCACGGAGTAGCCTATAGCAGACGGTTAGAGCATGCTTCTCAAACAGGAAAGAAAAGGGAAGTGGGTAGACAGGAAGCAGACTTGTAAACAGGCAGCTGTTACTTTGAGTCTAGCCCTTCATCAGTGTATTGGCATGTACCTGTATGGAGACGGACTTGATATGTTACCTGTGGTAAAAGAAAGACTGAGTGCCAAGACAGGAGTAGCAGCCAAGGGAAAAGAATAGATTGGGCAGAACTGGATGGGAGGAATACTGGAATTAGTTGAAAAAAGTAGGTTGGAAGGCACCTCTAGAGTTCATGTAGTTTAGCTTCCTCTTCCAAGGAGGGCCCACCTCAGTGTTAAATCAGGTTGCATCATTTAAGTGTCCAGTATGCCATGATATATAGCCTGCACCCATTTAAAAACAGAAAAATAACCAAAGAAGTGTTGCAAAATGAATCTTTTGGGTTTCATCTTGAATTACTCTGTTTTAGTACAGCATCGTATTAGAGCTGTCAATGCGGCACTGAGAAAAGGTGTCACAAGTTATGCCAAGGAGTAACTGAGAACCGTAAAACTAACCTAGGAACTGAAGAAACAAATGGTACATGATGAAGCACCAGAGGAAAGGTTAACAGAGCAAGACGAACAAAAAGCAAACATCAAATAGAGCCAGAAGAACTCAGCTGCTGAATAGTTTTGCAAAGCGATTTAAAAACATTCAGCTACAGATAACATGGAACAGGAGGCCCAGAACAGGAAGAAAGCTTTGCAAATCCCTCTTTGTACTTTTCTTGCTTGTGGATAGAAGGGATATTTATTTGATTAAAGATCAGAAGATTATGGTGTTAAAATGGAAGGATTAGGATGTCTGCAGATTCCTCTTGAAGTGGTTAGTGTGAAGATAAAAGCTGTAATAGATTATATAGTTCAGGGAATAAGAGCTGGAAAACTTCAGCATGTAAACTGAGGGTAGCATTCTAAGACAGCTAAAATGCTGTTTCACTGGAAGCATGGACAGATGTTCAGTTCTAAGTTTATGAAGAACAAAGGAAGCACAATAATTAAAATGTCAAACTGAAGAAACCTCAGAATATTACTGTGCCTGTGTTCTCATTATTATTTAAGGTTCAGACAGAAAAAATGGACATTCATAAAGGATTTTTGATGCACTTGAGAATGATAATGGACCTAAAATGTTCTCTTACTTGGTCTCTCCATCCTCTGTGAAGAGACCAAATTATTGCAACCTTGAAAGGGCTTAGCTTAATTTAGAGCATCTGGACACATGCAGAACTAATCTAGGGGGTAGGTGCAGGAGGGAACCCATCAGGGACCCATCATCCAATTCATGAAGTGGCTTCCTGTTAGAAAGCCTCAGACAGTGAGCCTCAGCAGAGCCTTCACGCATTATTAGATCCAGGTAATAGTACTTGGACCTCCATTTAATGGGGAATAGTGAGAAAAATGCTTGCTTGGCCTGAGAAGATGGAGCTATGGTGTAGTGTTAACTGGAAGGATTGCTGGGGCAGCTGGGCAGCTAATGCTGAAGTTCATAGGGACTTAGAAATAAGGGGGAGTCATAATTATTCCAGGTATGGATTCTGCTGCCCTTGTATGAACAAATTTGCATGTTTTTGGATTGTCTTTAAGTATGACAAATTTATTTTCATCACATACTGAAGAGGTTTGTCACACTGAGTGCCTGTCTCTCAGACAGGATTCAAAACCTGGAGGCCACCCTGTGCCACATGCTCCAGGTGCTCCTGCATGAGCAGGAGGGGGCTGAACTAGATGACCCCCAAAGGTCCCTTCCAACCTCAACCATTCTATGGTGTTCAAATATTTTAGGTCTTTCTATTTGCTTTTAAATATTTTTTCCTATCAGGAGAAGGTGTGCGTTCTTTCTTTGTCCTTCAAATACTTTTTCTAACTAGATTTCTTAAATGCAGTCTCCTATGGAAAAAAAAAGGCAAGTTCCAGATAGAAAAATAAAAATGAAAAAGTAGTTAAAAATTAAAACTATTCTTAGACCGAAAATGTTTGTCTAGGACTCTCTGGAGATGTTCTTTTTTAGTAAAACTCAGTGTTTTATGACGAGGATTCAACTTCACAAACAAAAGTGAAGATAATTCTTTCTATTTTACTCATATGAAAGCTAGACATGGGGGGTAAAATTGCTTAGCTGAAATTGTTTGAATTGTCAGCAACAACCCAACGCTATGATATTGGAATAACAACACTAAGAAAGGAAGAAAATTAATGAGGAATAATGTAGTCATAGGAGGAAGGATTTGGAACATGCTAGTACCTGGCCTGATTACAGATGGAAAGAGGGCTGTTCAATTTGTAGATAAATTTAGAATAATGAGTCTTGGAGTGTAGACTAAAGTGAAAGAATATCTGCTAATTGGAAAGTTGCTGCTGCATGCTGAATAGATGATGACTGGTAAGCTAATTTAGAAATATCCCCAGGAGATTTCTGCCTAAGGTTCAGTGCCACAAAAGAAGGGACATAAGGATGAGATTTGCATTGTGGGTGAGCCGGAACCTTTTTCCGGCGCCGTTCAAACACAGGATTAGTCTGGACTGCATATGGATTTTAGCTCTCTCTAAAGCCTGTTCTGTTAAAAAAGGATCATCAAGATAAGAAAGCTCCTTTCCAGATGATTTTTTTTCTTCAGAATGTCTCAGCCTAAAAAAGAAGCGTAGATCTTCTTTTTCCGTTGTGTTAGCACCAACATGGTCCACATAATACACGCCTCACGACAGCAGTATCCCTGATGGGGTACAAAATCCCATGACATTTTCATCTCTTTACATGTGGGGGCCAGATCTGCAGGATGAAAAATAAGAGCAGGATTTTGATGCTTTATTCATGCTGAACTGTACTGAAACCACTTGTGGAATAATACGTTGTTCAACATCGTCTTTACCCTATCCTGAGGAACTCCTCTGGTCACAGAGGACATAAACCCCCTTTGCAAGGCAGTTTCTGAACACAGTCCTCGAGTGGGCCTCCAGGGATCATTTGCTTTATGATGTTCTGCACTGTCTCCTTTTTTATTTGCATAAACTTTGAATTTCAAAAGTCTACCCCAATCAGCACCACTTGATCATGTCTTGGCACCCATGGACCTGACAGTACTATAATGTTTCACCTACTTTGATTTATGCGAACAAGTGGGACTTTGCACAGATTTATAGGCCTAGCTTAATCCAGTTTGCCAGCAGCTGGTGTCCTGCTCCTGCCCCACCTGGCCCCTGTAGCAGGTCAACGTGGGACTAAGATGCATTGGTTGATCTGTCAAGGAAAATGGCTCCGTAATGGATTTGTCAGAATCATTTCCCTTGCAACTCTGATTTGAGACTTAAAGACACTTTTTTTTCCTTCCCCTGTCACAACCTCATTAGGAGCATCAGGGGGAAGCCCAAGTGCTTCTCTTTTGAAGGCTGTCCAACAGAAGTGTGAGTGGCACATGGGCCTCTTGTCTCTATTCCCATCTTTCCAAATTCACTGAAGAGCGAAGTGTTCAGTAGGACCCACATTCCTGCATCAGATGGAATATACTAGGAGTTATCTTTTCCATAAGAGGATTTTTAACAAGTTTAGACTGCAAGCTCTCCCTTCCCTTTATGTTGAGTGTTCATTTGAAAAACGTCCAGGTTCCATTTAATAGCAGTTGTCTTATGTATTAAAGAGAACTACTAACTGCATAGCTTCTAGAGAACTGCTAAAACTGCAGAGCTTCTCATCATCAGCTCCTTCACTGCTAGGAAACCTCCTTTTTACTGTCTTGTTTCATTTCTTTTTGTTTGGTGTTCCCTGATGGGATGTGTGTTAGCAGTGCTTTAGCAGAGGAAAAGAACATCTGAGGGGCAAAGCAGCATCTATAAAGCTGTGGCTTTCTTAACAGCTTGAAAGGAGAAAATAAGGACATCCTGCATGTCTGAATATTCCAAACCCAAGAGATGAGGCCTCCCTGCAATCTTCATTCCCTGCTGTGGGGCACAACCATATTCATCAAGGGTAGTGCTCCTGAAAGGAAATCTTGAAGGGTAGGAAGGGCAGTATCTCAGCAAAACTAGTTCTATCCAAACTTGAATTCCTTTAACTGATTATGAAACGCTGTTTGGATAAGAGCATAAACATATTAATAAGGAGTGTGAAGAATAAAACAGGATGAAATAAGAGTTATTAGGAGAAGCTGGGATTAGCTTGTAGCCAACCAGCAAAATGTGGGGCAGAATGCCTCTCTCAGCCTTTCCTGGCCTGCATTCATTCATCCTGCACTGGGAGAGCAGAGGGCTGTGGTCTTAAACTGTGTTCTGAGGGAGTGGAAGATTTTATTCGAAGGTGATTATTTTACTTTCTTTGGTGAACTTCTAAAAGTTTTATAGTAGAGGCATGAGTCCCCTGTAGTAATATCAGTCCACTGCAAAATATTCCTGAGAAAAAGGTTGATCAACCAATATGCTGGGAAAATGGAGCGGAAGAAAAAACACTTCCCTGACTTAAACAGGTCAGAGTCTGATGGTGAATGCCAAAAGTTAGGCAGTTTGCCCACCTATGACCAACAAAGTAACAAAACTTGTTGCACCACACAGCCAGTCTCAATCACTTAGCCCTTTTCTGGGGCACTGTTTCTGTATCAGGAAGAAACTCTAGTGTGGAGGCTTATTACTCTTTGCTCAGAAAAGGCTTTAACTCAAACTTTGGCTCACTCTGAGAGAATATAACACTTTATTTTTAAGGCAATGTGCAACAGACTTTGATTCTAATAATACAGAATATTAATGTAATGATTTCTTCTAATGAGACAGCATATTATGATTAAAACACCACCTGGCAAATGAGAGCAATAAAAATGTTAGAGGTTTTTATCTTCTTAGTATTAGGAGTTCATAGCTAACTAATAACCTTGGGACTTTAGATGCTAATAATAATGCTTGGTGTTGCTAGGGAATTGTGCTGCATGGTATGTAGTGAATGCTGGGTGGAAAACATATGCCTAAGGCATGATGGTACTCGCTAAATCTTTGATTATTTTATTGAACCACATATACAGTTTAATGACCCACAAAGCTGGATGCAGTTTGCAGTATTTTGTTGACATTGCTTGTCCTGATTGATTAGTTAAACATTATTTTTACTGCAACATGGATATTTTAAATAACATCAGGTGATGGTATTATTGCAGTCCTGTACCATGATATTAGATGCAGTGCAAAGCAACGAGAAGGGTTAATGCTATTAACCTATGCTTAATGGCAGTTGTCTGCCACTAAACCACTACATGCCTGGACAAATCATATCTGCTTACACCTTTGCCTGGAAGAGAAGTGAGTATGTGGGGCAAAGTGCATTTCTTGCTCCTTTCGTGAAGATGTCTGAAATAGGGGGTTTACAAACATACCTGGGGCATCTGTATATTATCATGAGGAAAACAGTAGTAACAGGAAAAAAAAATGCACACTTACATTGTGATATAGAAATGCAGAATAACTGCAACACCTAATTTTAAAAAAAAAACAAGTTGCCTTGGAGCAACAGCAGAAGATTTTGCTGAGCTGGAGTACTCTGATGGATGAAGATGGTGATGCAGCTTTTTGTAAGGTGCAGTTCTGCCATCTCATACAGGCTAGTCCTGCTCACCAAATAACCTGGCAGCATCATATGGCTCCTGTGGAATATCACGCGTTATGTTAGCACTCTCACTCCTACAGCGCATTAGTATCTTTACATGCTCCCATCTCTCCTCTCTGCCTTGCCCAGAGGGCTTATCTGCAGGTGTCTTAATTTACAAAGAAATAAGGTTTAATGCACAACCAATTCATTTTTTCACAATACATGGTGGGTTCTATTGTCTATCCATCTATCTCCCCATGGATGGGGTTTTCTTGGATAATATTTACTTGGGAGTTGAACATGCCCGTGCTCTATGTATAACTTATATTTCAAACAAATGGAGGAGGAAACAAATCCCTGCAAAAGTACTTGGTTATGCCTCCATCCAGGAGTCACTGTTTGTTGCCCTAAGGACCAAGTCAGATCCAAGTAGGAACATTGATGGGCCTCATATCAAAGCTCCCATTGCAATGTTCTACTGAAAATGAGCAATAATGAGAAAGTTTGAATGGGAGAAAGCCAGGGAGAATACTTCACCTCATCAGACTTCCATGTTTCCTTTTTATACAGCTCTATTTATAAAACAGGTTTTAATTTCTTTTCATTCATGATATGTTTTGTCCCCTATGGATAATTTTCAGAGAGGATTTTCTCATAACTACATTTTTCTTTAAAGAGACTGTCAGTCTCTTGGTAGTCTTATGTAGCTTTAATATTGGGTACTTGTTAAATTCAAGTGAAAAATTTTGAGAGGTATTTAAAATTCAAGATAATCATATTTTGGAGAAATACATATCCTTAAAAAGGGGAGAGAAAAAGGTATTGAGATGAAGCATTACAATATGAAAATTCAATATCTAGGATAAAAGGCAGAGGCCAATGAATCCAGAACTATTTTTGAATATTTCTAGTTAGAAGAAATATGATCATTTCAGTGAATAAATAATTTGAGTCTAAAGCACTGGAGAGAAAAAGAGTGTTTCATGTGGTATGACCGAACTTTGAGTGTTCTGCGCCATCAAGGTTCCACTAAAGTTCAGTAGCAATCAAGCCAACAGCTTTTTCACCTTGAGGTTTATGGTTTGCCTAGACCTCCAATGCTTACATAAAACAGCCCTAGTGTAAACAGCTCGGGGATAGTCTAGGATATGGTTATTCAAGAAATACTTGTAAGCACTGTACCCTCTTCACTGAGGAGTCCAAATACCCCAACTGCTTTCTGAGAAAAATGAGTTTTTTTCACAAGGACACCTTAATGGTCTATAATGGAAGGTCTCCTTTCCACCATCTACTCAGAGGCCAGTGTCTCCATCATAAGTGTAACTATTTGTGCTATTCATGATAGAACAGCAAGGAATTAAACTAATTGGCTAATGGCTTCGGGTGATGATCGGGCATGAAGTGAAACAATGGAGGGGAGTTCATAGTGCTGTTAATTTGTATCATCACTGTTCTTTGGATATAACTTTCAGTTTTGCCTCGGTTATGAACAAAGTCTGGGCTTCAGCTCATATATATTATTCCTGTTAAAGTCTGTGTTATTTTACTCTAATACCTCACTCATTTTCTTCCTATTTTTTTCTTTGTCTTCATTATGCCAGATAAGTCTTAAAATAGTCACTACCATGATTATGTTCTAGTGTTCTTATCTAGTCCTGCAAAGAGTAAATGTGCTTATATTGAAGCCATTTACACTAGAGCTAAATGAATCATATTCTGTTTTGATTGATTAAAACTGTGAATTCACTTATAGTTGTTGCCAACACCTACTAAAAAGTGCTGTTGTAACTTAAAACAGATAACTGACCTTAATGCTGTTGTCTAACATAAAGGTGATTGATTCCCAGAATCAATATAAGAAAGCTAATATTATTATTATATTGAACTTATCCCAATGTGTCTGTTAAGGAGTTTTCTTTTATTGGAGGTGGAAAGAACTGCTAAAATACAATATATATCAGATTCTGCATCCCCCTTTCAGATATCACTCAGGTGAAACTCCAGCCAAAGTACAGTAATATTTGGCTTCAGTGACTCAGTTGTGTGTATTGTAATCAGAGCAGTTGATAAATGACAAGAATGCAAATGATATTACAGGTAAAATATAATGCAAAGCTTCTAGGGGTTTTGTATCTATTAAAAAATACTTTATTACATAGCGGTAAGGAACTTAGGATCTGAATTGCATCAGACTAGTTCTTGCTTCTATTTCACACATCACCATTTAAGCAATGATAGTTTATTCATATCACTTTTACCTTTTATACTCTTTATTTTTACACAAATGCAAAAAAAAAAAAAAATTGAATGTGAAAGGCCAAAGAGATCAGGAATAGTCTGTAGCACCAGGATCCGCTCAAGCAAGTTTGTCCAGAGGAGAGAAAAAAGGCGAAATCACTTGGTGCAAAATAATGGACAGTTTGGCACACAGCCCAATCACTGACAACTGCCCATTTCTCTTGTCCTCTTGGTGCTTGTACAAATATGAGGTGTAGGAGATGCTGGACAATCGTTAGTGATTCCTTTACTAAACGGCAGTAGTGCTCGGTGTTACAGCAGTGTCATCCGTCTTGCAGTCCCTGGGTTACGCTGTCTCTGCAGACTTGACAATCAGAACTCTATTTATATCACTGGGGAGGAATGATGCTACAGATTTATGTGAGATGTCCTGGATGACAGAAGGATCATTTTAACACAGTTGTTTTATAGTTTTACCTGTACTCTGTGTCCCATTAATTTTTCCCCATAGAGTGTAAAACTGGGTCATATATAGTGTCACAAACCCAAATTTAGAGTTTCCATCAATGTCAGTATAAGTTCTGTGGCACGAGCTGCAAAGATGTAGCCTATTTCAAACTGCTTCATAAACAAAAAAAGGTGAATTGTTCTCTGTTAACTTTCTCTTTCTGATTGGGAGAGATGAACCTGAAAGCAGACTTCAGAGGGGAAAAATGTGTAGCAACTTTCTGTCATTACCTGTAAAACTATACATAAAACCAGTCTTTTTTCGATTGTGTGTTTTTGTTTCTTCCCCTCTTCCCATCCTGTTTTTCTTATGCCCTTCACTCTAACCTTGAACGTTTGTGTAACAGATCATTGCAGTAGAAACATAAAGGACTTTTTCTTTTTGCATGTGCTACATCCATTTCTGTCTGGATTTTGCCAGTAGAAATTATATTTGGGAAGAGCTGCATGCAAACTTGAACCAGCATAAAAGAAACTTTGCTAATAAAATGATGGACTATGAAAATACAGTCTAAAAATGAGACAGTATCTTGGCAGGAAAAAAAAAAGTTATTGATTCTGCCCAGAAGTTTTGTCTGATACACAACAACCTTACAGAGCCTTTCAGTTCTGTGTGTACTAGCATTTGATTTGTTTTTATTTAGTTTTGTCTATCCTGTACAGCTTAAATAAGGATTTCCTGGATTATAGATTCAGATCTCATGTTTTTTATTAACTGGATTTTTAGCAAATGCTCGATCAGTGAAAGTAAAAATATGCCACATGCATGAGAAGCTTCTTGATGTGATGTGCTTACACCTCTCTGAATCATTCAGAACAGAATATTGTCATATTTGGATATTTTGTTAAGAGTACACTTTCTGTGTTTTGTAACACAGAAGGATCAAATACACAGGTTCTCTGCAACCTGACCCAAAAGGCGTTATCGATTAGGCTTCGTACAGGGGGGAGATGTGTAAACAGAAGGCCAGGTCTAGCCAGATATTCTTTAGAACAGCTTTTGTATGAACTTTGGGGAAACAGAAAGACTTATTCCAAGATTGCCAGAACTAGTCCTTTCATTATGTGTTTTTCTTTGTGAGAGTTGCTGGGTTTTTTTGAAACTGTGTTTTTCTGAAAAGATATTGCAAAAAGGGTCCTATGCTAACAGCGCTCTCTCTGTCTCTCTCCGTGTTTTGGCAGTCTGTGCAGTAGTGTGCAGTATTACGGATCAGGCAATGCTCAACTCTTTCTGGCAAATAGGCTAGTGACTATAGATTACACAGAGTAACTTCCTTGCTTATAACAGGAGGAACTATGTAAAATGCTAAGGATAGATTTGTGTATTTGGAAGAACATCTGGTTTATGGTAATTATGAAACTTCACTGTGGATGCTGTTATTAGCCATCTCTGATCTGCACCTCAAGTGAAAGCGTTGTGGTATAGATTATAACACCAAACCTTAAATAGATAAAGCAATTAATTATTAGCAAGTTTGATGTACCTATCTGGCTGAATCACAAGGAAGATCTAAAATCAGTACAATTATGTCTGAGGTAACATGTTTGTAAACCTAAGAATGTTGCAGCAATTAAATATTTCCTATATGCCCGAGACAGGCAGATACTTGGAAGCAGCAGTTCTTTTGATGCCCCTATATTTGTACACCTGCATAATGGTTCCTTCAAAAATTTAGCACTATAGGAAGGTGTTCACCTCCATGTTTAGAGCAGATGTTGCTAAAGTCAGGTACTTCACAGAGGATATTTCCAGAAATTGTTCAAATTTTCTGAAAGATGCATGTGACAAACATATTTCTTCTCATATTCGTATTTCAGAGAGAGTCTTGAGATCCTAAAAAACATTTTGTTTAAATGTTTAAATGTATAAAAATACTGTGGAAAAACTGAAGCAAAGTAGCAAACTTCTCAATTCATTTATTCTTTGTGAATTTCTAGCCTTTATGGATAAAAAACTTGAGAGTGAGGAAGACAGGGAAGTGATGGCTTGATGCAGGTGAGATGAGGTTCCTGGGCCTTCCCACTATGGCAGTGGGAGGGACAGAAGATATAAGCATATATGATTTTTTTTCCTTGTTTTGTAGCATTGGTTCTACTGGACAAAGTCATTCAGAAGATGCTTTAGCATAGAGCATCTAATGGTAAATCTCTTTGGAGCCATGTAGAAATGACTCTGTTCTATCTAGTGCTATACCAAAAATCAGTCAGGGATTGTGTAAGAACTGTCCTGTACCAGGACAGTTTACTGAAAATAACATCTTGTACTAATGAGATGCTGTGATGATATTTGACAGTGTATTACCCTAGTTCCCGATCCACATGCTGTTAACAATGTTATACTCATAATTCCTTGTGCTTCCCTTCAAAGCAAAAAAAAAAAAAAAAATTAAGCAAACAACCACTTGCAGTACNAAGAAAAAAAAAAGAAAAAAGCAAACAACCACTTGCAGTGTAGCCAACTGGAATGGATTCCAATTAATAACCTTCAGTAGAGCAATATCCAATTAGTACCAAATACTCAAAAGGCTGTTTTTCACGCCTGTTGCCAGCACTGGTGCTTAGGTTCCAGGAAATTTCTTCCTCTTTTCCAGCTTAAGAAGACATCAGAGTTTGGATCCTGGGAGTCTTTCACCTAGGTTAAAAATGGGGGAGGTATATATTATGAGTCATACAATGCAGGTAGTTTGTAACTGGTTTTTGATTAACAGTTTACTATGATTTTACATGTAGTTTATCTATCTGGTATGCACACATCTTCTTTATCTCTGGGCAAAAGCCTTCTGATAAGAGTTAATGATGGGAGAGAAAAACTGACCTGTAACTCCACAGAAGCCTTAAAAGAAGGTCTGAATTTTGGAGAAAGCCCAGTGAAGGTGGGGAAGGGTGGTGGATACTATGTGCTTGGTGTAGGTGCAAGAAATGACCCTTAAAACCTCTGGTCAGCTTTCTGAAGTCCACAAGATTAATAAACTGCATTTTGTAGAAAGTTCAGGTTTCTGTTTTCCTTGTTTCTCTTGCTTGTATTCCTTCTGCTGCCCTCTAATTAGAAAAGTTATGCTTTAAGGCAAAGTAAAACTATTAATGTCTTATTATTGTAATAATTGGTTTACTGATGCTTTAAAATATTGAGGGAAAAGCAGAAGTCTGTTGGACTGTATGGTAACATTGTGATATTGAAGAAAAATCCTCTCCTTAGCCATATCTGTATTTTTTTAAAACAGCTCAAAGACATATTGCACTATCATCAACATCTTCTCGAGTGCATTTATTCCAGTACTCCCACACAAAAGGTAGAAAGTTACAAAAATAAAACTATTGAATTCATGTTGTCAGATCATTTAAGAAGGAAAATGATTATTTAATGTTATCTACATTAGTCTCTTTTAACAGTAAGATAATGCCGTAAGGATGGATATTCTTTTTTCCCCCCTAAATACTGAAAATTTTAGCAGTTCTCCCTCCAATATCCAGCACTTTATGCTATGAGAGCTTATTATGTTTTTATTCTCTGCTATGCATTCAAGCCAAAACATTAGAGTACAAGCTGTCACTTACAAAATGCATCTTGTTTTCTTGGTTCTCAATGCTGGGAAGTTGCAGTCACAAAATAAAACTGAGGCTCTTTCAAAAACAAAACATACCACATATAAAATAAAGCTGCAGTATCCAAGTCAGAGATTCTTCTTTTTAAAGGATGACAATTCAAAATATAAGTAGACTTCTTGATGTTGCAATCGACACCTTGTTTTCTTTGCTTAAGACCCAGTTTAACGTCAAGGCAAGGAGAGACTATTTGTTTTAAAGGTAAGGGTGCTGAGAACTTAAGAACAGAATGATTTAGCTTCCGTATGACAGACGATAAGCAAAACACCTTAAATCCTCTTGAATATTCTGAGATATCTCTGGCATCAGGAATGCTTTAAAATAGACTAACAGAGCTTTCTTTTTCTAGGAAGAAAAAGGCTTTAATCGGGCTCTAACTTCTTCATTTAGATTTGAAAATAATTGAGTAAAGGGACAAGACTCTTGCCTCCACATCCTAGCGCTCCAGGCTGCAGCTTCCAAGTTTTCCTGTTCTTCAGTGCACTTTGCTTTGGCAATACAGAAATCCAGTTTCCTCCTCCTCCAGCCACCCAGCACCTCTTTGTTTTTTAATCTCCAGCTGAAGCACAGCTTTGAATCTGATGAGCCTAAGCATCACTCTCATTTTGCTTGAGAAGCATAAAGTGAAAAACCTTCCAATATCAGTATGTGGAGACAAAGAAAAGGTGGGCTATCTCATCTCTGGTTATTTGCAAGACCTTTTTTTTTTTTTTTTTTTAAGCATGAGCATGCTTTGTTTTTAAGGTGCTGCTTGGCAAATAGCTGCAAAAAAGCTAGACCAGGCCAGCAGAAATACAACTCTCCATGGCAAGAGCTCTATGGCAATATATACATTGAATACTCTAGATGAGCTTCTTGCTTCATAAGAAAACTGGGCCTGAGCAATATGTGCCTTATTTTTCGTCTTTCCACAAGTACTTGGAAGAGTATTTCTACTTCTTAATAAGCTATGGGAGAATAGTTTAGTTACTCTACCCACATCTGCCTTAGCAACAATCAGAAAGTTGTTATTCCCTATCTGAACTCTAAAAATAGTAAATAAGCTCAGAACACAAATTTTCTCAGCAAAATTCATTTTCATGAAAAGTTACCTGTCAAGTTTGTGTGCAAAGCAAAGTATCCCTTATTAGAAGATTCCTGTAGGTGGTGCTTAATGCAGGGAAAATACTGACAGTAACTTTTTTTTTTTTTTTTTTTTTTTTTAAAGATACTGCAGCCTACAGGAAAGAATATTAGCTCTCTAAAAGCAAGGGCTACTGAGGATAATATATTTTATATTAGAGACTTTATACCTGTCAGTTCCTGCAGAACCGCATTCTTGCCACTCTTTTTTCCTTGCTGTCCTTACAAGCTAGTCTCTTCATTCCTGAAACACTGACTGAAACCTGAGACTGGAGTACAAGCGGATATTTTCTTTTTTGTGGAACAGTGATAAGGCTTTAGTATAACTTAACTGGAAAACAAATCAGAATTTTTTTTAGTAAAAGAGATGGAAAGAGGTGGGTTTTGACAGAGGCTAGTGAAACCTTGCTTAGCCAGTAACCAGGAGTGAATACAGTCTGCTCGTAAATAAGATGAATGTCTACCTATCAAATTAGAAGATACTCATGTGAAACAGTACAATAAGTTCAATCAGTTGTCTAGCTTGGGATCTACAGGTTGAGCTAATATATTTCCTGGGTCAGATGAAACAGTATGAAACTTTCAAGACTTGCCATTTTTATTTTTCATGTATTTAGCTTTATTGCACAATACAAGAGAGTATAGTCCAAAAACTGGTATAACTGATGCTACAGTGCTGCATTCTGCTGCATACATTGGTGTTTATATTATGAAATAAACACCAGATTGAATTTTCCAAGGAGATAAGCCTTTTGGCTTAGAGATCACTAAAGGTACAAATACTCAATACATATTGCAGTATTTGGAGAAGTTCCATTGCCACATGTTTATTTAAAAAGAGTTGTGTATGACAGGAACACATTCTTGGTGCCTAGTAGCAATTAAACAATTTGCTTTACTATTTTGAAACTGATAGCATCTCCCCACTGAGGGGCATAGACACGGCCCTAAAAGTTCTTCTGCCCTAGCTCTGGCAGTGAGCAGTGGAAGGGAAGAAAAAAAGAAAAAAAAGTAAACTTTCTCCAACTGTCTATACAATTCCTGCACAAAAAAAAAAAAAACAAGCTTACAACAACAGGTTAGAATGATGGCTTTAAGTCTTTGTTTATGCGATTTCCAAAATACATAAGGCAACCCATTTAAAAATACTTTGTCAAAGGTATTTAATTTAAATAACACACTCCATATGATCACAGGATTAAAAAGCAAGTGGAGAGAGAGAGATACAGGAGGTCCTTCAGGGAAATACCATTAGTCCCACTCATTGGGGCTCATTTACTTTTGGTTTCTTGGTTGGGAGGCAATGTACAGTGCTACCAGGCAGTAGATAGTCCCGCCTATTGTTAGAGCCATCGTGGTCCGATAAAGCAGCTTGTCTGGAAGTCCTCGCTTCAGGTGGACTGGCAGCCCGTCTGCTTTCTGTGGGAAGAGTTTGAAAAGAAATAGTTATACAGAGACCACTAGGAGCAGGATACCTCAGGTAATACTAGGAGAGTTCTAAGAGAGAAAACTGCTAACTAATGGGCTATGTGCAGTCTAATGTATCACCTGCTTTTCATTTAGCAAGACAAATGCAAATACAAAGGCAAGTTAATTTTATTAGCAAAAGCTGTTGTGTACAGACACAAAGAATACCTCTTGAAATATAATTTTTGAAGAGGACCTGGACTGGAAAAGTGTCATTAACAAAAGAATGTGAAGAATGTATAAAAGGTTATTCACCAGTTCAGACTGACACATTCCAAATGCAAGCGGCATGTAAGACAGAAAAGGGTACAATACATGAAGCACTTTCTTGAGCTCTTTTTTTTTTGAGAGGAAAAACAAACAAACAAAAACTAACTAGTTTTGAGAAGTCCCGATACACTTATAAACTTCACAGCTAACACACCAGCTTTGATGACCTTACTGTGCTCTTCTTCCACTACAATATAGGCAGCTTCAGTAATATTTCAATTACAATAAATAAAGTAGTAATAATCCCTGCTTTGCTTCTCCAGATTTTCAAGTCACATATCTAGATTCTCAGATGAAAAATACATCCAAAAGTCAAAGGATAAAAGAGGTAACTGTTGAAGTATTGTCTTCCCCCCACCAACCCCGCAAAAAAAAAAAAAAAAAAAACCACATCCACCACACTAGACTTTTCACTTCTTACATTTATAGCCAGTATAAGGTCACTGGGGACCAATCCCGGCTAGACTGCAAATAACACTTTATTAAGCAGACTTTAAGAATTGTAGGTATTGTAGAATGACAAATTAATAAATGAGCCACATGAAAATTGAGCAAAATATGGTCTAGTCTTTCCAGTTTTCTTTAAGTTACTCTCAAAGTTGTTACCTGAAAAAGTTTCTGTAGGTCTGGCACCTTGTTTTTACCCAAGAAAGAATCATCTGCTGGTAAATCTGAAGCAAACTTAGTTGTTGTCCCAAAAATCAAAGATGGGGATTCAGTTGGTACTATTGGTTTGAGTCCCTGCATAAATAAAGATTAAAGTATATAACAATTGCAAAATTACTAATTGTCACATTAGGTAGACATGTTGCCAGTCATAATAAGGATACATTAAAAAGAATATTTATCTGGCATGAAGACCTCTTTTTTTTTTAAACAAAAAAAAAGAAAAAAAAAAGACAACCAATTAAGGATACATTATAGGCCCACTTATTTCTCAGCTACCATTTTGAGTCAGGAAATCATATGAGGAAAAAAGCTGTAGCTTACAAGCTTCCTTTTTGATTTCTTCATGGCATAAGTTTCTAGCCATCATACTTGTAAGAATTTTTTTTTTCCCTTTAAGTTTTCCTGGGCTGATACTTGGTCCAAGCTGGTTGTAGCTAGGCCCTGTCTGGGCAGTGCTGCTAA
The DNA here is from genome assembly GCA_013389825.1 of Crypturellus undulatus. Classification (NCBI taxonomy): domain Eukaryota; kingdom Metazoa; phylum Chordata; class Aves; order Tinamiformes; family Tinamidae; genus Crypturellus; species Crypturellus undulatus. The sequence continues at coordinate 267,789 of VWPW01021532.1, read as the reverse complement.
GAGCAGGGAATTCTGGCTACTTAGGTCAAATAGTGAAGAGACTAAACCCTCCTCCTGCATACTGAGAGCACTGGTCCATGCCAGTGTGGGTTAGGATCTCTGTATTGAGGTAAAAATGGCTGAGACCATAAGTTGTTTCATAATAAAGCAGTATATGGGCCTCAAGGACAGTGCAGTAGCCCTTACAGGGTGACTGTTGTGTGCAAGTGCTACTATGCTCTGTAATTCATATGCTACTGCAACTTTCCACCTCTCATGTATTCCCTCTGAGCAATATATAATTTCCTTATGATTCAGAAGTTTGTTCTCTACTTTTGCCAAAATTAATCCAATTTTATGATTATGATTTTAAATGAACAAAGTTACAACTTCCCTCAGCAGCCATGAGGTGGCCTCCTTGCATTTATTATTATAGGTAGAATTAACTGTCATGCCTTAGCACAGGATGGTAACATTTTAAGTTATGGCTCTTTAAACCCTTTTTTTCTGACTTGCCATGGAAATGAAAAGCAACATATGAGTAAGTTAATGCAACATTCTTTCCAGCAAGCAAGTACTCTCCATGGATTAAATTAAGTTGCAATAAAACTCCAGCTTCCTCTTAAAGGACTAGTTAATGTATTTTATACTCAGGAGTACAGTACTCGCAGTGGGACCTGGTCTAGCAGTGTTTTGTTTCTCTCATGTCTGCCACAGTTCAAACATATTTCCTCCATAACTCTACAGATTCTTTGTGACAAGAGCTATCTCTAACAGAAATATTAGCTTTTTTTCTGCCCCACACAACAGCCTAGGGAATGATTATCAGGACTCTCCTGAAACACTGATCCAATTTCTCACTTTTTCTAGTGCCTAATGAATCTCGCTAATTTCTTGTGACCTTCTTGGTTATATTTTGCAAGAAAGCGGTCAAAACTGCCTTCCACGACAGAGTGAATCCAAGCACTCCTGAACCAGACTAACTAGTGCCCTTCCTACTGGACAGGCTTGGACAGAGATAAGCACCAAATTATTTAAGCCAAGGCAATTCTAGTCACAAATAGTCAAACTGTCACTATAAATTGCCTTCCAAAACAGCACTAAATGAGTTGAGACCATCCCCTAATGTCACTAATCCTGCCTCACTGGTTTCAGAAAAAAAAAACCCCAATAAAATAAAAGTTGGAGAATAAAGTTCAGTTTTCTAATGCAGACACTGCTTTAATCCAGATCTCTCACCCCAATATAAAATTCTACTTTGATTTTGTCCATGAACCTCGTGATCAACCTCAACCAAGTTCAGCTAAATCAGAATAACCACATGCTTGCTTCAGTTGAGTACACAAGCACGTGGATGGAGATAGAGTGGAAACAGCCCTTATCTCCCATCCTAAGAGTCAAACTTACTGTAGCTATACAGAAATCCTCAATGTTACAAATAAGAATTTTAGTACAGATCACTTTTGAGTATATCATTAAGATAGCTTAAGCAATACTCATTGTCACTTAATTGTTACTTTGTGTTTAGCTCCACTATAACTGCAGGCTTATTTATTAGCATCTCTCTGCACTCAGCTTCCCGTATGTTCTATGCCTTTGACTTATGCTACGTAACAAGATGTTTCACGCCAATAACTGATTTAAAAAGAAAAAAAAAAAGGTGTTAATCTTTTCCTAAAAAAGAGTCTCAATTCTTGGACAAACGCAGAAGAGTCAATATCGCTGGATTTCATCAACATGCTATGGCAATGACCTTCTCAAATGCTGAAATCCTTAATGAAAGATCAGGATATGGAGCCAAACAAAGAAAACATCTAAGCAAAACACTCAAATATCACTAATGTTTTATTTAACTTTGTGCTAACCTCTCTGTCAGACCTTGCACAGTTCAGTTTGAAGGTCTAAGGACACAATCCATCCATTGGTCAACCAGAATGTTCAAAGCTAGAACAAATATACACCTGGCTAGCATGCACTCCCAAGGTACATTTGTATTTTTCTGAGAGTGGAAAGCTGTTAAAGATTTGGAACGTAATTTAACAGAGATAGCACCATGCTTTAGCTTGCGAATGTTAGGGAATTATTCAAACTGAATCATATGCAGAAAGTAGAAAATCAAGCAAAGACTGAAAAGGAAGTAAACTAGTATTTCAGAAGATACACTGAAGTAACCTTTATGGACACAGTGAACCTAAACGTCTATCTCCTAAATAGCAGGTCCTTCAGAGCAGAACATAAACCATTGTATGAAGTTAAATATGTTGTCACTAACGTGATGCTTTTATATGGGACCGCTTAGAGGCTTTGTTTGCACTGGAATGACCAATGTAAGTAAAGATGGCTTTGTGTATTTAAAGTATAATCTACATTAGGGAAAGGTTAATCATTATAGTTTCCCAACAAATCAAAGCAATTTATAGAAACTAAAAAACTTAATCTATAATTTGTGTGTGGGGGGGGGTGGTAATGTTGTTTGTTTTGTTTTTTAAACTAGCCAGAAGCTTAGCTTCACTTGATACAAAGTGTTTTACCTTCTGGCTAGTTTAGCTTAGTAAAAAGTTTTAGCTTCTGGCTAGCTTAGCTTAGTAAAAAGTTTGGGGAATAAAATTGTATAGTCTATCTTGTCAGGTGGTACTTGAAACTGGTCTTCTCTTTGTGCTTTAAACCTAAGCCACCTATTTGGGTGAATAAAGGGATTTTATTGTATCTGTAAGTGTAATGGCAGTCATTACTCTCCTAAAGGTCAACAGTGATTTTTACCTATTTGATTCCACACCTGAGAAAGTTCCCATTTATTCAAACAGGCTAAATTGTTCAACTTACTTTACATAATTTCATAAGGTACAAAATTAAGTCTTTTAAGAATGCTAAGATGGAAAAGAAAAAAAAATAAAAAGTTTCAAACTGAGATTTTTTGTTAGTCCGCATTGTTAGTAATGTTGCTGTCCACAAAAAATCTGAAATGAACTTTAACTGATATTTTGCAAGTCACAATAAGTTTGCATTATTGAAGAAAAAGTCTATTTTTCCAGAAACACTAAAATGCAATAGCATTAAAAAATGAACTATTGAAAACACTAGGCTATGACTGTTTAATGAATGCAGCAAGAAAATCAATATGAAAAACTTTACTTACAAATTTTGAACATGTACTTATTTACATGATTGCTTACATATTTTAATCCCCATTTATGGCAAGTTTTTCCATCAGATTGATGGTTCTGAATATGTCACCTGGCAGTAGACTCAAACTTAACAAACACAACTACCAAAAAGCTAGGATTACTAACATTGCAAAAAAAGGTTTGAAGGTATTTTTAATGTAGCTGTCTGTTGCACAGCACATTTGATTCCCACAGTTAAAGCCAGAAAAAAGCTACCATTTTTCATCACTATGAGCAAAAAAAAAAAAGAGAGAGAGAGAGAGAGAAAGTTTTAGGGTTGCTCTGGTGCCTTGAATAACTCAAGAACCATAAAAGAACAATCTTGCTTGCAAAAGGTGATTGGATTTTTCCAGGCAAAGCTTCCATAAACAAGGAGATGCAAGAAAGCAGAATTAGGCTAAGAAAGGATGAAAGAGATTCAGATAAAAAGCTATCTTTGTATCATAACAATATATACCAGTCTAAAAAGGCATGCAGGAGCTCTAGTCAGCTTTTATTAATGAACTTATCCAGAAAAAAAAAAGTCATCCTTTGATTTCATCTATGTACATATATATATTTTCTAATCTGAAATCATATTAGAAATATTTGCCTTCTGTAGATAGTTCCGAGTTCTTTGAAACCTCGACTGTATTCCCCATCCTCAACCTAGGGAACAGAATGCCTTATTTTATTATTACTGTTAGAACTTAATTTTTCTTGAAGTTCAGAAACTTCAACTATTTGTCGCTTGACAGGCTCACATTACAAATCTCCTTGAACAACCAAAGAATCTGTGCTAACAGAGGAAGAAAGAAAAGGTGACCTTTCTTTTAGCATATGCATTTTTTTTTAGTCCTTTCAAGGGGCCTGCACTGACTAAGGAACTTGACACTAGGTGCAGCACTGCTCCAGTTCCTCCTGGCTGCTATTTTATAACACAGTTGCAACTCAGAAACAACACCAAACTACTCGGCCACAGCGTGTTATTTCCTGGCTCTAACACCCCACCCACCCCAAAACTGCCCCACGATCCACGGAGCAGACCCCAGGGCCTCATCTCGCCCAAGGTCACAGGAGAGGCCCCAAACAGCTGCAGGCCGGTCCCGGGAGCACCGGCTCCCTCCGAGGCCAGAGACACCAAGCCTGGCTATTTACCGAGCTAGGAGACAGGGTAGGGAAAAGAGAAAAACAAACAAATAAAAACATTCTTTGCTTTCATCTATTACGACCCTGCAGATCCTGCAGGGAAGTCCTGAGAGAGGCAGCAGAGCAGCGGTCCAGCGCCCTCCCGGCCCGACCCCCGCGACCCTGTCACCTCCCAAAACCGCGAGACTCGAGATTGAGCCATGTCCGCCCCGCCGCCCTCTCTCCGTCCCCATCCCGGCAGGCAGAGCCGCTCTCGGCGCTTCCCGCTCTCCCTGAGGGCCAGTCGCGCCGCGAACTGCGGAGGACAGCGAAGGTCACGTCCGTCGCGGCGCCCCGGACGGCTCCGCGGGGCCGCGGTTACCTGGGGGTTGTAGGCAGCGGACGCCGCGGCCCCAACCAGCCTCTGCGTGAAGCCGTTGAACTTGTAGTACATGATGGAGGCAGCGCCGCGCGCCCGCGCCCGCACCCACGGCACCGGCAGCCGGCTGCGCCGCGCGCCAGGACCCCAGCCGGCGCCGCGCGCCGCGAGGGCCCGAGGGCTCTGCCGCGAATGCCTGGAAAGAGCGAGCTCGGGAAGGCACCAAAGGGAGCGAGGCAAAGAGGAAAAGCTCTCAAACAACGCGAAGCTTTTCTAAACACGTAGGGAAAGGCACGCTGGAGCAGGCGCTGTTCCCAAAGCAACGGTGACAGATATTTTTAATCAGGCTTTATGCCACACGCCTAGCAGGCTAAGACATAGTGCGCCTGCGCAACACTGCCTGCGGCTCTGCAGCGGCGGAGGGATGGGGCGGGCGGTGGGCGGTGACGAGCGGGGTGATCAACCAATCAGCGCAGGCGCAGGGTGAAGCTCCGCCTCCTTCCCGCGGTGAGGGCGGTTGCGGCCGTTAGGGGCGGGGCTCGGCGGCCGTTGGGGATTTGAGCAGGGGTTGGCGGCCGTGGCTGTTCTGTGGGGATCCTGTTGAGCTGAAGGGGGCGTCGTGACACCCGAGTACTGGAGCCCGTGGAGGCCGTTCGGGGTGGACAGCGGCTGTGCAGCAGGCGGGTGTCGCTGTTCGTGCGAGCTCCTGCGAAGTTCCCTGCTGGGGCTCCGCTGCTGCGTTCATGAGACCGTCTGGTTCGAACAGGGCTCCGTGATTCTGTGTCCTTCTTCCCGTCTTGCGTCCTGTGCTCTGAGATGATTGTAGTCTCCCCCTTGTGAGTGCCTTCTGTTCTGGCCCTGGCTGTTACTGTGTGGTTATCTATTGTGGTAATTATGGACAGGTGGCATATATATTTGCCCCTCTACTCAGCCCTGGTGAGGCCACATCTGGAGTACTGTGTCCAGTTCTGGGCCCCCCAGTACAAGAGGGATGTGGAGCTGCTGGAGAGAGTCCAGCGCAGGGCCACGAGGATGGTCAGGGGCCTGGAACATCTGCCCTATGAGGAAAGGCTGAGGGAGCTGGGCCTGTTCAGCCTGGAGAAGAGAAGGCTGAGAGGGGATCTAATTAGTGTCTATAAGTACCTCAAGGGAGGCAGTGAGGAGGATGGGGCCGGCCTCTTTTCAGTAGTGGCCAGTGGCAGAACAAGAGGAAATGGCCACAAACTGAAACACCAAAAGTTCCACAGGAACTTAAGGAAAAATTTTTTGACAGTGAGGGTGACAGAGCACTGGAACAGGCTGCCCAGAGAGGTTGTGGAGTCTCCTTCTCTGGAGATCTTCAAGACCCGCTTGGATGCAGCCCTGTGCCACGTGCTCTAGGTGGCCCTGCGTGTGCAGGGGGGTTGGACTAGATGACCTCTAGAGGTCCCTTCCAACCTTAGGCATTCTATGATTCTATGATTCTATGATTCTATGTTTTTCTACTGACCACTTTCATTCACTCCAACAATAATGTTACTTGTTTTGAGCCTTCCATAGTAATATCAGCACTATGAAGTAGGTGAATGCAATAAGATACTTTTTTGTTTGTTTGTTTTGTTTTGTTTCCTCTTTTCCCTTGCCTCTCTNTTTTGAGCCTTCCATAGTAATATCAGCACTATGAAGTAGGTGAATGCAATAAGATACTTTTTTGTTTGTTTGTTTTGTTTTTGTTTTGTTTCCTCTTTTCCCCTGCCTCTCTTGGTTGGAATATAATCTTCCTCAAAACTCTAGCAGATCTAAGACTGAAAGCATCATGTAGAGGTTTTTGCTAAGATTTAGGGCATTCAAGGTCCCAAAAGGCCTTGAAGCTACAGATAGCTTGTGGTAATCTAGCTTCTGCAAGTACTTGGGGCTGTAGATTGTTGCTGGTAAATATCTCCTTGTTAGCTCTCTGAAACATACTGCTATTATCTGAATCTGATGGAGCAAATTCTTAGCAGGAATTTGCACTGAGAGTTGCATACTGCTTGTTAAGATCAAATATACTGCGGCCTTATTAAAAAAGGGTGATTTACTGATAATATTTTGTCATTAGTGTCCTGGACTTAAGTTAGAATATTCTCTGTTAGGAGTTCCATGTGCGTTTTGGCAGATACACGTGCTATAAAAATTGCTGTGGTCATGCATTGAGTGAAAACTTCCATAGTTTTCTTATGAACTGAGATTAGATTTTTTTTATCTGTAGAAGATGTTTTACAAAGAACATATGATTCAATTTCTGTTCTTGACCCTGTGACACCTTCTGCTTAGCTTTGTAGAATTTGAGCTCAGTGGGAAATAAGTGGAGTCTTCCTGGATTTATCCCCTTGTGAACAGACATATCCTATGCTAATAACAGTTGTTCAGTAACAAGGAATACCCCTATGAGCCCTGTACTTCCCTTTCTTTTTAAGAAAAGAAATATGAACCAGAAGTAAGTGTAGGTCCTTGGTATTACTGTTATATATGCCTGTTGCACTGCAAGTTAGGGAAGTTTTTCTTTGTGGCTGCAAAAACCCTGTGTCTGTTTTTCTCTCAACAAAAGAGCCTGATGGGTGATGTTCCATACATGATACCAATGATGTTTCTAATTCTGCATTGGGAATGCTCATCCGAGGTGGTAGGTGATCTACACAGTAAGTAGGAAATTTATAAAAATATTTTGTGTTAGCAATAATTGAAAGCTCCAAGGATTCCACAAGACTAGGAAGTACTAAATGAACTTGAGTATGTGTTGCATAATTTATGGTAGAAAGGAAGCTGCCTCTCAAGATTGTACTTATCTCAGATAAAACTAGAATACTTGCTAGATTGCAAATATGCCTGTGATGGAGCAAGAAAGCCCTATCTTTAGAGAGGGAAATGTATATTTTAGAATGGAACGCTGTGTATCTAGGCTATATTTGAAGAGTTCCGGTGCTATTGAAAGTCTACTGAAATCCTTGTGAGCTGGCTTATATTATAAATACTCTGGAATCTTCCTTGGCCATAGTTTGTGTATGCGCTATAGCTCCCTGCAGCCATTTATTTAAGCACTTACTATGTGGAAGAGTTGTGCTTAACAAGCTTTTAGTAAGGTCATTTTATGCCTTATTCTTCTAAAATTTGCAAAATATATTAACCTTGGATCAGTCCCACAGGAGCACAGTCTCATATGAAGATAATGCCATTGCGTAACTAGTTCATCTTCTGTGGGAAGAAGTTCTTGAAATGTCACAAATATTGACTGAAAGCTGGAGAAAGGAAAGGTTACTCTGTGGAAGCATCGAGGAGGCTGTGAAAAACGGGTACCAAATTATCCCCTTTTTCACTTAGTGTAAATCATTATGTTTAAAAGTAAACTGGGATGTTTTGCTGTAAGATGTTGAAATGAAATCTGATCTCTTGTCTCTCTGCTGTTTTAACTCAGAAAATTAAAAGATTGGGATGTCTTTTAGTTCTTGTTTACGTTGCAGATGAGGCGCATAAGAGGATGATGCAATTAAAAAATAGAGTAATGAATGCTCTTGTTCTCATAACACAAGAGCATGGGGACAGTTATGAAAAGGAAAGTTTAAAAAAAAAAAAAAACAGAATTAGGTAAAGCCTTTCCTTTAAAGGAAGAAACTTTCTTTCGCTTTATACCCTTGCACTGTCTTTTGCTTAAAGCTCTAGACTTTTGCCAAAGACTACTTTGCTTATCAGACTTTCTGATATATTGGGTAATTAGACTGTAAAACTTACTGACATAGGAAGTCACTGGGGCGAAATGAGGCCAATCATTCTGGCAAGCTTCAAAGAAGGATTGGGCATCTTTGTGGACCATAAAACTGTGTACAGTTAATGTAAACAAAATGTCCTGGAAGGAAAAGACTTTAAGCTTAGCTCTGACTTTTTAGACATTAGGTCAAATTGGGAGCAATATAATGAGGAAAGAGTATTCTAGCCCTATCCTGCTTGTCTGACAGGCCTTTTATACCTTCATCTGCAGAGTGGTATTGGCAGCAGCTAGAGACAGTACTGCCTGAAGACCCACATGATAAGGGCTACTGTGTGGGTTTTTTTTTCTCCCTCTCCTGTATTTTAATGGCAACTGANTTTTTTTTTTTTTTTCTCCCCTCTCCTGTATTTTAATGGCAACTGTTTTAATACACAATGTTTGTGTTGATCATGACTTGTTTCTAAAATAGCATTAAGATTATGCTTCAAGATGAGTAGATTTATGGGACTGAATGAAAGAGGCAGAGTACTTTGAGGTTATTCTGTGGGTTTTATTTTGTTCAACTTTTGTATATTTATTTTCTTTCTGAGGATAAAACAAAGCAGCAAGAGCTTATTCCATTGCTTAATGAATGAAACCTTCATATGCTGATCATTATTTCAGCACAGATGTCTGTAACTCAAACTCTGAGAATCTGCCCATGCAGTTCTCTTCATGAATTGCTGAGAACAACTGTGTGGGTGGATTTAGAACATGAAATTGCCGTGTGCACTCATGTTTGTTTATTCAGAACTCATTTTTAATAGGGATAGATTGGATTTGCCTAATGTTTGTTTCATGTGTCCATATATAAACATATACGTATATAATATATACAAAACTCCAAATTAGAGGATCACCAAACACAAGCTCTATCAATGTATGAGGCTGACGTTGGAAACATGTTGCATATGAAACATTTTCACAAGTGAAAGAAATAAACTAAGTGTGTGTGCAGAATAATCATTCAAGGCAGTGGTTGCTTCTAAAATGTATACCTGATTTTCTTGCTGCTTTACTGCCCTTTTGCACTGAGTATATGGTGATACTTTGAAATAAAGACTTAGACTGCTACTACCAATGAAGATTTCTCTTCAACAGACTTAGCGATATTGAAATTATTTATTTAATAACTATCTAGAAGCTTTGTGTATTCTACTTTTAAGAAAATAATTAAAATCCCCAGACCTTAATTTTATGGCTTATAACCATTATCACTTTTGAAAAGTTGTGATACAAGGTTGCATTCCTCGCCCTTTGACTTTAATAAGGATGACCATAGGGCAAAGTTTATGCTGTAACATACTTTGTCCTCTACAACAAAATAGAAATTGTGACATGACCATACCTTACTCTTCCAGAAGTTTTCCTTTAAACATTCTGCGGGCAGTGGAATAGATTCCCAAATGGAGTATCTTTGGACAGCCAAAGGTAAAATATATCTGCTAAGTTTTATGTGTTTTACACTACTGCCAAAGCCTTCCTTCATCTCTTCTATCTGCCTCCCTAGGCTATGTTTACCTTTCCAACATTCAACAGGGCCCAGCAAAAGTTTATTTTTCTCAGACTTATTGTAGCTACTGATCAATGATGCACTGTCCTCATTTCATTTTTTCTTGCCAACCTTTTTGCATGTGAACCACAGATTACATTCAGAGACAACCACATCCTTAATACTTACCAAACTTCCCTGAATAAAAAAAGTTCTATAGACAAAAAAACCAATCCCTTCTGCAAATGCTTTCATGGTGTGATAGACAGTAATACAGAGTCAGACTGAGGGAAAACCTGTTTCAAGGCAAAATATTAACAACTAAAATATAATTGTTTTGGAAACATACAGGGAAATTTACACCACGTTGTTTGAGTATCAGTGTCTTTTGCTTGTTTGGCTTAGTGCCGCTCGTGAGTCAAAACTATTCGTGATCTTAGTTTTAATATTTAGATCATACAGCTATACTCGTGTTTTAATTCATCTCCATCCACCAGTGACACTGTCATCTCTAACAGTTCTCTGAAGATAATCCTGAGGATATAGCATTGCCAAAGCCAACTACTCAAAAATAATGGGCATGAGTTTAAAAACTTGCCAGTGTGTTCACTACTTAGTGTATATGATCAGATTTTCTCACTTCTCCCTCAAGATGTGAGATGCAAGATGTAAGGAACATGAATAGATGAAAGTGGAGTTTCACATGATCCTTTGAGTTTTTATAGCTGCTCTCATAATGAATAATATTTCAAAAGCTCACACATTCAGGGTTGTTACTTCCTAATGAAGGTATAAGCTGTTACAGCTGCACCCTCAACAAAATGGAAGCTGACTTACAGGTATGTGCTGAGACAGTTCTCTTTGACAGAATGCATTGAGCCCGTGCTGTTCAGGGAACAAAGAAACAAGAATAACAATGATTATTCCATATAGAGGAACATAGCTAATAACTCTTAAGAAAGTGTTATTAAGTAGTAATGCTCTACTTTATTTTTTTTTCTGAATATCCAAGAATTTTTGTCAGGACAGTATGTATGTTGTAGATTTGCAAAATCTAAAGCTAAAACAAAATCTATGTTTTAGCTAGGGTGGTATCTAGAATGCAGAACCACAGTGTTATCTTTCAGTCTCTTCTTCAACCCAGTTTTTCTTGGGAAGTTTTCCTAGAGTCTCGAGACTGAATAGGTAACCACGACCAAGCTGTGTGCTCGGCCAAGATACCACCTAACAAAAGCAAATCTTTTGGTTGTAAGTTCTGATTTACTAAGCTGGGATGTGCATCTCCCATGAATTGCTTACAGTACCCTGGATTCACAAAGGTTGCGCATGGTAGATCTTTATTATGTTGAAGAAGAAAAAACAGTTTATGTGAGAGAAAAAAAAAAAAAACCTTCCTCTAGATATACTCGTCTGGGAAACTCTAGATCGTAAATGTGCTTTTGAAGTAAATCACTCATTTCTTCCTGCCGTCGTGGCTTGTGTCACTGAGCAAGCTTGGAGCTCAGACTGGATGCCCTTTTAGCAGTACTTCCTGCTAGACTGTAAGATGCACTTGAGCAGTGCATCTGGTGTGCCCAGGTGCTGTCCAGTCAACAGGATCAGACTAGAGCCAGTCTGATCTTACCCTCCCACGATGCGCATCGGGGCCTCTGCGTTTCGTGCTCTGTTTTGCACGTTGCTCCTATTGTCTACTTCCTGCGAGTAACAGGCTGAGAAACTCTGGAAGACTGGATGTGAGGGTAGATTTTCTAAATCTTGATTCCTGTCTAGAATCATTCACAGCTATTACCTCTAAGGTGCCCTTCTGGGTATTGCCATGGGATAAAACAGCTCAGAGCTGGCTGAGCTCTCCCAATACTTACTTGGAAACCCAGCTTTGCCTCAATTACTTGAGGGCAGTCAAGAGGGCAGTACTTGAAGGGTTTTCTATTGGCTGATTTTTAAAAGGGCATACTTAAATTTAGTAGTATTCATGTCAACTGTCTGATTACCAGATAAATGTTTCTCATAAAAAATATTCTTGTTTTATGAATCATTTAGTATATCAGAGGTAACATCATAAAAATTGATTGCTGCCATGAGATCAATGGTTCTTGCACTGAAAATAAATGCATAGTTTTGACTACATTTATTTTGAAAGATTGTATTCTTCTAGCAGCAGGAACCATTATCCTGTGATAAAGCACTTTACTACTGACATTCTCTTCTAATTATCTTCTATGCAGCATGTATAGCCTCACTGGCATTCTGTAAGCATGTAATTATTCTTCTTTGGTCTCCTCATAGCACAGTATAACTCAGATCTATTTCAGGAGGTCTTGCAACCTCTTGCAGGTTTTTTCCCTTTGTCTCACTATATTATAAAGGATATTTTTTTTCCAGTTTAAATACTCTCACTATTTCACTTTTCGTACCTATCTGTGCTTTCTTAGTGTCACCAGAAAAGGGGCGTTATAGAATTGGGAGTCTAGATAAAGAAGATCCCTCTCGTAGCAGTTCCCTGCATAGGAGAAATAAGTTTAGAAGATAAGGTGGCAGTATGGGAGAGAGAGATTTGGGGAGAATATAGAGACAGTCCAAAGTGAACGGGGAAAAGCAGCTCAGTTGCTGCTTCCTCCCTGCCCCCCCCCCCCCCCCCCCCCCAAAAAAAAAAAAAAAAAAAATCCTAGAGACTGTTGGAATGATTACAGTAAAAGCAGGGAAAGCAGAAAGGAAATGTTCCTGAGCCAAGTCCCTGCACATGTGAAATAGCTGGATAACTGCAGAAGCCGGGAGGCCACCAAGCCCAAGATTCCTGCAGCATCTGCCTCTGTATTTGTGCGGAAACTGGTCCTCAGCTGCGTGTGCACAGCCCTAAGGAGCCATGGTGAGTTTAGGCTTTGTAGCACCGCTCTTCTCATCTTTATTTTTTCTCAAGCAAGAGACCCCTGTGTAAGTGCAGGTGTATGGATATGAATGGAAGCAATGTGATGACCACAATTAACATCTCACTAAAACAAAATTGCTAAAATTTTGTCTTTTGACAATATTCTCCCTCCCTTTTTTTTTTTTTTAAACCTCCAATAAATATTGCTGAACCATCTCTGGCTGCAGTGTCTTGTGTGATGCCAATTGTTAATGGAGAGTTTCATTTGGCTCAGTATATAGCAGACTGAGCTTTTGTAACTGGAAAATACAGGTTCCGTTTCCCAGAGAATACTGGAGCTCACAGGACCATTGGTAACAGGTGTGTTTTAACAAGAGTGCTATGTCATGTTCTGCAGCTTCAGGAGCCTGAGAAGTGCTGGTGAAATGGAAGTGAATTTGCCACCCTGATTTTACTTGTTTTTTGCTTTGTTTACAGTTGATTTACGTGTTTCCCTCCCTCCCTTTCTCCATCATAGTTCTAGTTTTAGATTTTGCCATTAGGCTTCCTGTGGGATTCTCTGTCTCATTTAGGAAACAGTACAGGTTATTCACAATTCAAAGACAGAATGGAAACTTTCTTCTATGGATCCGCACAGTTGCTGGAGGCATCACTTTGACCCCATTAGATTGCTTGTTCTAGATCCAGTTGCTACCAAACAAATAGTATCAGATTACTATCTTTTGAACCTCAAGCTTTTTATACACACACTGGCTTGGCTAGACACTTGCCTTATAATGTAGAGATTACACCAAAGTGGTGAGAATCAAATTATTCTAATTTCTTTCTTTGCTTTTGTTTGATTATTAAATTGAAGCACTGCAAACATGATGCTATAGGCAGAAATGAATTAGGATTGAGATATGCATGCCTCCCTTACAGAAAAGTTTTATTGTCAGAGACAAGCATTTTCCTAATGCTATTAAAAAAAATGTTTAAGATCCCTTATATTTTCAGTGTAATCTAAGAGCTAACTTTGATTCACACACACATGTAGAACTTTGGAACAATACCTGTGTATGTGCCTGTTATGCTCCATTTTGGGTGATTACAGACCTGAATCTTAAAAACTTTCTTAAAGCTGCTTACAGAAAAAAGTAATTCGTGAGTATGAGTATACTTTGCTTTAAAACAGTAGGAGAAAGCTAGTGGGATAAAGGTGTTGCCTGGGAGGCCATATTAGAGTAAAGCTAAATACAGCAACATTTGTGGTGGATGTTGTCACTAGCCTCACATGTGTGTTGGCTGACATGGTGCTGACCAGCTGCGTGAGCAGCAGAACCTGGGTTTAGTTTATCAGCTGTTGGGAGTGAAGGTCAGGTAGGGACTCTCCATGCTGAGAAGACACATTTCAGGAGAATTTTCCGATGGTCATCTCAGAGACGAAGGCATGTGACATTTTTGTTTTTAAATCAAAAATCTCTTGCATGTGCATTTTACTGAGTTGCAGCCTGTAGGATCCCTGGATCTCCTTATTATGCTTTTTGGTCATGTTGAGTGCTGAATGAAAAGGAAAGCAACTGCTGAATGGGATAAGATGGTGCAAGATTCTCTTCTGTTCTCCTGATCTGAAAGGCTGCAGTGACATTTTCAGAAGGCATTTAGAAGGAAATAGTAAATCACAGATGTGTTTTCAATATAAACTGCTGTCAAAGTGTATAACCTCAAGAAACTGGCGAATGTGTTTATATTTAGCAAAATACCAGTTGGGTTTTATTTATTAGTGATAAATGGACTGGGGAAGTGCGTTCTGGTATGTTGCCCTGAGAGACAGGACGGAATTCCTGCATGTATTTCCACACAGAAGTGCCAGTAAGAGGATGATCAACAGAGTGGGAAGGCAGGGAAGATCACTGCGGGGGGTGGCACTGCCATTTTGGAGATATTCTCTAAGATACAGGAGCCTGCTAGTGTTTTTGGTGACAGAAAGGATATGGGGTGTCTGGGAAAAGGTAGTGACGGAGGTCTTCCTTTGATTCTTCCTATGGAAGAATCTTTAATACTAGAGGGAATAAAGAGGGAAAGGCTGTTTCTGAAGCTATAGAGCTGCTGATAGCCTTACTCTGTTATACACTGTTGGAAATGAACCATCCAATGTGAGTGCAAGTCCTGGCTTAGCCAATTTGCTCTCCAGATGCTGGGTAGAAGTAATGATTTCATTTTGGCAATCCAGCAAGATGCAAAGGGGTTCTGCAAATCTGTAACTGCACAAATCTGTAATTCCAGCATGGCTTTGGCAATACTTGTTCATCTGTCAGGAGTTTGTGCACAATGACCACTAATGCTGGCATAAAAGTAGGTGACTAAATGGAGGCAAATGCACCTACTGAGTTGTGAGTGAATTTGAACGGGCTGCAGGATGTGGAGAGATAGGTTAAGATTGTAAATATAGAGCCAGATGTGGATGGTTTAGGTTATTTTGTGTTGCTTTGTAAAAAGTTTTGCTTTGCCTGGCTGTTTCCTCCTGTTGTATAAGGCATTTGTTGTAGAAAGGAAAAAGTTCTTATCCTACACTGATGCAAAAAAAATCTGAACTGCCCTTCACGTGTGCATGGCTCAGTCTATATGAGGAGAAAGCAAAGGCAGCCTCAGACATTGGATTTTAATGTTTAACCCTAATGCTCCTTGGGTGAGGAGTGGAAATGTAAAAGAAGTCTTTAGAAAACTAAAAGGATAGAGATGCTAGAAGGAAGCAGATGAGCTTCATGGCCAGTGGTCTTGCTGAGGGTAACCTGGCATTTCTCTCCCAGTCTCTGTCTTCTGTAACTCAGATGACAAATACATTTTCCAAAACAAAGTAACCTATCAAAGCTGAATTTAATTCACTACTGGTTGCCTGACTCCCCTTCAGAAGGTTTTGTGTTAAAACAACTGATTTTTAAGCTTCTTGAGGTAATGGAGATCAAAAAGTTGTTGTGACCAACAGCTTGATTTGAATCAACAAGCCCGGCATGTCCCAAATATGCTGTACCAAAGGCAGGAATGCTCAAGGAGTCAGTATAGATTTCAGGGTTATAATCCAGAATCTTTGGCAGAAATCCAAGATAACTGGAAAGGCTGTATGTCAAACACGTTATGTTAGGTAGCTAAATACAATACAGTAGGACCTGAGAAGTGATTTCCATAGTAAGCTCCTTAAAAATTGGACAGCAGATCAACTGGTGTTCCTCACTTGATAAAATGAGAGGAGAAGGAGGATAAACCAACCATTCAGAAAACTATCTCAGAAAACTAGGACTGTAAATGAATGTGAAGCATAAAGAGCACAGCTGTTAGGTGAGAATTGTACAAGCGTACTTGAGGAGAGGACCTGTGTAACTGAAAGAACAAAGCATAAAGCTATGGGTGAAGGGTTTCTGATTCTCTTCTTGTATTCCAGTGAGAAATATTCTCCAATTTCCAAGGATACAATAAAATCTTGGCATCAAGTAGATGAAGTAAGTAGGCAAGCTTTGTGATTCATTCTTAACTGCATTGCACTGTATTTTTAGTATCTGTAAGAAAGTTTGTTTTCAGTGTAACTAGCTCTTTTCTGAGAGTTTTATGCAGAATTTTGTTTTCTATTGTAACTAAACCTTTTTTGAAGGTTAATGGATAGCTTCATTCTGCTTTTGACTTCTGAGAAACAAAATATGCTTTCAGGAAAGATATAAGTAGCAGTGGGCAAATTCATATTACCAAAGCGCTTCTAGATTTGATTTTTGTATTGAATTTTTTTTTAGATTACTCGTGCTTCCCTTTTGAGTGGGTCTCAAAGCCACTCTCTGAGTGGCTGTACTTTGGGAATAAACTTTGAGAATGTTTTTCTCTTTTACACTTAAATAGCATCTACTGTGGGTCTGTGACAAGGTATTCTTAAAGATGGTATTCTAACATATGTCCCAGTTTCACATGATTTCCCATCAGCTGAATTCAGCTTCACATAATTAAACCGTAGCAACAGAAGTCATGCCTAGAACCTGTGTTGTCTTGGCCCCTGCAAGGCCTTTGGCAAAGTAGAAGGGGTTATCATCTAAATACTGCATTCTGTGTGAGCAGCTCTAAAATAAATCAGAAACAGCTTGTATTTAAATACTTAGTACTTTAAAAACTCCTCTCAGACTCAACAAATTAGAGCTGCATTCATGCTGCAGAAAATGCCATGTGTTTCCTTGCATTTTTTTTTTCCTCTCCTTTCTCTCTCTCCTTTTTGGCTGTATTAGTCTTTTGATTTGTACTTCAGTCTTAGCTATCTGAGGTTTTGAGTAGTATAGTCATTTTGATTCATGTCTGTAGAGACAGAATATAAGAAGAGGCCTCCATTTTAATTCCCAGTTCCTACTTCAATATTGGTAAAATAGCAGTGAAAAGAAATTTAGAAATAAAAACTGTAATCAAAGATTCCTGGAATACAAGGGAAAGAATTTTGATTTTTAACTGTCTCATTTTTAAGATTTATTGAAACTATTTACTATTTTAGTTTTAAAATGTTCTTTGGGACATCAAGAATCTTTGCATTTTTGATGTTCTATGTATTCAGAGTTGTTACTCAACTGAGAATAGTGCTTAGAGTATCTGGAGTATAACAGCAGCATTAAAACTTAAGATGCATGCAAATGTTGTTCTTCTACTTCTGTTATTCTTCTACTTCTACTACTACCTGCCAAGATACAAGACTACTATAAAGAGCTGCTGAATTTCTTTGTTAAAAAAAGAATGCCTTTGATATCACTGGAATCTTTGTTTTGATCCCCACTCTGTGAAGTATATCAAGAAGGCCAGGAAATTTTATTTCATAATTTTATATATCTAGCACTGTATTCACATCAATAGAATATATTTATTACTTTTCCAAATTATAGTATACACATTTCTCTACAGATATGCAAACAGTATATAAAATTAACATTCTATAAAATTATAAACCTTTGAGTTTATAAAGAACAAAGGAGTCTAAAAAGCTGTAGTTGCAAACATTCACATTTTATTAATCTCACCAAAGATTTATACTATTATTATTATTAAAATTTCTTGTCAAAACAGATTGTCAGTTGGTTGATCATTGCGCAGTCTTCATGATGCTTAACTTATTATGTCATCTGCAAAAGATATTCCCTACATTGTGTTGCATTTCTCAGGCATATAGTATATTAGTTTTTAACTATAAAACAAGCAGTTTTTGTTCCTTATGTGTTGGGCAGATCTTCTGCTCATCTAAACTGTTAAAGCTCCCGTTAAAGCACCTGTCTATCTTACTATGCTTCCTTATATTAACAGGGATCCTTTTTATGGAGCAAGAAGTAATATATATACTGATACATGTGTTCGCTTTTATAACAAGTAAACAGGACAAAATATGAATTAACTTTCTTTTGTAAAATCATCATAAAAAAGAAAAAAACTTGTCAAAGCAATATAATCAATTTTGCTGTGCAGAGTTTAGGAATTTTCCTGCAAATGTTTCCTCAAACGTGCATTTGAAGGGATAATGCTAAAATTTTCAAGATACTTCAAATGACCAAATTTTCCTTTTCTATGGGGAAAAAAATCTGAATATAGCAGACCTTGTTAATTTTGTTGGTGAGCCACTCATAAGAAACTCACTGCTGTGACTGATGAATATTAGTTGGCCAGCATGCACATATGATCACTTCCAGATTGACACTTGAGTATCAAAAGATTTTTGTGGTTATTACTCAGAAGGGAAGAGATGAGTGTTTTCCACCTATAGGACTTCAATTGTATTTTGGAAACACGAGAGTTAAATGCTACAAAAGCTGAAACTGACCCCAAAGCTGACCCATTTATAGGCACTAATTTCTCATACAAGATGAAAATGCAAACCTTTTCCCTTAAATACATGGGTATTAAGGTATGAATCTCACATGACAAGAATTTTTATCCTTCTTGGACCTGTTGCGATGCACACATGGATCCGCCATTGTACAGCAGGAGTTAACATCCTATGTAAAATGGCTGGCTTTCGTGTTGATAAAACTACTTAAAATAACCAGTTGACCAATTTTTTTTTTCTTTTTTTGAAGGTGTTCATAAAGATGATAGTCTTCCTTTTAATGCAACTATTAAAGCCTTGTATCAAAAGAGATTATAACCTTCCATACTTGGTAATTTTTATTTTTGATGCATCTACTGGCTTCATGGAAAACTGTAGAAGGAAAATGTATTGTAGATACTTCACAATTCCAATGATCTGGGGGAAGATCAAATGTTTCCAAGTGACAGTCAGTACCTTAAAGGACAGCAGCCAATATACACTTATATAATGTAATATACAATAGGTCAGTCCTCAGGGGTAGACATTAGGATACAATGTATGATTAATCTTTCTTATCAAGTGTAACTGCAGTTCAAAACGCATTAGAATTGCTTTCATCTTAGATGAAGAGCGGGCTCACAATTACCTATGTTGCCTTCACACATCCCCAGTTTTGTTATATTCCATCTACCCCAACTGCAGATACTTCATATATTGAAAGAGGTATTTTCCATGAAAAAAAAAATATGGTATAGGGTTCAAATTGGCAATTAATATAAATGAGCCAGCTTGTCTTGCTTTGGCTTTTAAAATGCTGTATTCGCACACAGAGCATGCTGTACCGCATGTCTGCGTAAAAAAAGTGCGTAAGTTTCTGGTACACTTCATTAAAACAGTGTCATCCCTTTAAAGATATGCTTATTTTTGTCCTCCCGTATAATTCAGCATTTTTTTAGGTTTCATCAGAAAGTCACCGATCCATTGAAAATAAGATGACAAATATTAGTACGAGTCAGGAAGCCCATTTATTTACTATAAAGCTTTCTGTTTTAAGGCCACCTTTGAGATCAGGCTTCTTCAACTTGGTTTCTAAGGAAACCCAAAGTCAACACAGTGATAGCCATCCTACACAAAATCGGAAAAAAAAATTAAAAAGTTAGTATCTCTCCATAGCAGACTTATAGAGAGCAAGTTTCAAAATAATATTTTTATTACCTCAAATTTAAAATACCTAAGGTCATTTTGTCTATGGTCTGCCATACAAAAATTGAACATTAGTTATTTAAATGACTTAAAACTCCACAGACCTTTACATAATTATTTTTGGTAGGTAACCTTTTTATACTGGGTAAGGGATTCTGTAGCTGGCAAACATCTTATAAAGCATCAAACATTTTGTTCTTATACCAGATATAATCTGGATCTGTTCATCTTTGAAAACTTCCTGTCCTTAATTGCTTATACAAAATGATTCATAATGTAAATTGGTATGCACAAGTTATGTGCATTAATTTGTATTTTTCCTTTTGCACTGACAGCTAAAAGTTAGCTTTATAATTAGTGCTAAAATGAATATTACTTTGTCTTGAAATCAAGATAGCAGCATACTTTAAAGTATATACACATTCCTTTTGCATTTCAAACTACAGCCATGACGATGATGGTTCAGGAGTGGGTTTTTCAGTGGAGAGGAAGGGGGACAACTGCAACACAGAGTATTGGTTTGGTTAAATACAACACATGGACAAAAGGCAAAGTTAAGTTTTCAGGGTTGTATGGAAACCAATATTTTTCCCAAGCACATAATACCTGAAAAACATATGAAAATTTGGCAGGCTAAGTTCTTACATGTGGGTGTTTTTTAATGGCAAAAAAATGGGGAACGTATACACAAGGCAGGTATTTCCTTCTTGAAAACTGGGTATTTTTTGATACTGTCAAAATGAACTTTTCATCAGAAGATGAAAATGTTATTTTCTTCAACAGCTGTTCTTGAAGTCTGAAATTTCAATTTTGTCAAGGAGGATTTTTTTTTTGAGGAGGAAGAAACATTTCAGCTGACTGTAATATATAATATAAGAAGGATATATATATTTAGCTACACATGCAGGAATACAGAGCCAGCAACTCAGCTGGCAGAACTCATCTAAGTGTCTTTCAAGTCAATACTTGTCTAACATCAGCTGTGACTCTGACCCGAGAAATTTTTGCTTAACGGATATTCCCTGTTCCGTGAAATGCAATAGCAGGTTTATCAACTACATATTCTGAAATAAAAGGAATACCTGTAGCAGTCTAGGGTAGTATAGAGCTGACCTTCTTCTGCACATCAGTACATGTCAGTGACAAGAAACAGCAGTATTTCTGTAACATTACTTAAAACTGTGTTCTTTAAAAAGGCTTGCCAGTAGGGAGACTATTGAAATAATTTCCAGGTCTTCAGAAGCCATTTGCAATATAATTATTTTTCCTTAAGACTGCCTAAGACTAAGATATTTAAAATGCTAATGAATTTTTCATGTCTTGAGTGCTTTTTTCATGACAGAACCTTCAATGTCCTGTTTACTCAGCCGTATGGTACTTTAATCTCAGTGAGCAATTTGAGATGTGTTCTCTAGGTGGTAGTCATTTTAGTTCTAAAGCTGTTAACAATATGTATATAAAAGATACTTCTGCAGTACAGTAATAGTAAATACTTTGCATTATTTTCAGGCAAGCACACCAAATTCAACTATGCTGATGACTGTGAGCTTCCATATTAATAGGAAAGCTCCTTGCTGATGTTTATTGGTACCTAAATTTGTAAAGCTGTACCTAAATGTGTTTTAATGTTTAACTGCACAGTTCTACATGACAGCCTTTCAGAATTATATTGAACAATGCTACTAAAGCAGTACTACACAAGAAATGTAGTGTACAGTATTGCAGAACCTAACTTGATTCATTTTAATTTTCTAGTTACATTGGAGAATATACTGTTTTACCAAGTGCAACTCCCACTTTATATTTTGCTTTCTTCCATATTCTTTGGGCTTTTTACAGTTGTTTTTAAAACTTCATTTAAGTTAATGTATTGTTAAATAAGAATCACAGAAATTGATGATCATGAAGAGTATCATCTGACAAGGAGCAGCTATTCTTGTTTTCTAGTGCTTTCTCCAGACTCTTTCAAGTAATTGAATTGTAAAACTTCTCTTTGAGAAAATTCACTATGCTATAATAGGTGTAGTTAATTAAATGGGGAAAAAAATCTATGCTTATTGATAAATATCTTCAGGTGGATGGAGTTCAACTGAAAATGTAAGTAAAATGTGGATGGCTGCTCCAGTAAGCTACCAAATATATATTTATCAATGCCTGATTGTTATGCTGATCTTTGTAAAGTACAGTGCTTCCTTCTGATAAAGAGGTTGTTCCAGAGCTTGTGACCAATGTAGTGTGTGCTACAGCATTCAGAGATACACATACTAGTCTAGATTATTCCACTGCCACTGATTTTTACTGAAGGTTTGTGTGCTTCATCAAAGATCAGAATCAGGTCCTTGGAATTTTTTTCTCCCCTACAGACTTATATTTTTCATCTTTAAGTGCCTGAACCTGAACTACTCTGTTGTGAGGCTCAAAAGTAGTAGCAACTCTTCTTCAATATCTGATTTGCTAATCTGTGTGAAAAATGGAGATACTTCAGTCAAGTAGGCCTTAAATGCCTTCAAGAGGCATTTGGACTTAAAATTTCTGCTACACGTTGCTTAGCATGGCATGTGATATTTTTATGGGAATGATGAACCTCAGTATTAAGCCCATTTTTGTTCCATTTTTATGTGGAAGGGCAAACTGAAGACCGCATGGGCCTGGCTGAGGACTTCAGAGTCCCCTTTTATTATTTCATTCTCTCGAGTTTCAAACATCGCTCCCTCTCCCTACTAGGTGTCCAAGCCAGATGGGCATCCTTCCTGTCTGAATAGTGCCAAGCTTTCTCCAGGCTGGTGAGAATGTTCCATAGGTCTATCCAGTCAAGGACACATGAGGGGACTTCCCACCATTCTCTTCTAAGACAAAGCTTAGCAAGTAACAAATTTGGTCAATTTAAGAATTCGGCAGAGAGGCTTCTACTGTACCTAGCAGATCGGAATTTGAGCTCATGGTAACATTGCACAAAGCTATGATAAATGAAAGTAATTGGCAAGGCTAATAAAACAATGCCACTAACCACACAAATTCCTCCAAGAATCCTTCCAGGTACAGTGATGGGGCACATGTCACCATAACCAACTGTGGTCATAGAGATGATCACCCACCAACAAGCAGCAGGGATGCTGGCGTAATCCTTATTCTTTGTTCCCAAGTCCAGCCCATTTTCAAGAAGCTGGGAAAGTGCACTGAAAATTGCCATAGCAACACAGATAAAGACAAGTAGCATCACCATCTCTCTGTAACAACGCTTCAGAGTCAGACCAAGTGTTTGAAGGCCAATGAAATGACGAGCAAGTTTAATCACCCAGAAAATCCTCATCATTCTTAAGACCCTCAAGGTGACTCCAGCCCTCTGAAGCTGCGAATTTTCCCCGGTAAAAACTGTCATTAGAACAGAGATGTAGTAGGGAGTAATTGCCAGTAAATCAATGATGTTGAGAGGTCTTCTGACAAACTCACACTTGTTTTTGGAGACGATGAACCTCACAATGCACTCTGCCGTGAACCAGCCTATGCAGATAGCTTCAATTATCCTGTTAAAAGAAACAAAGTACCGTATTTATGGTCTGCAGAAACACTTCAGTGGATGTTGAGTTTGTTCACAGACAGCACCAAATTGACATTCAGACCTTCACAGACAACAACAGAAAGCCACACTATTCATATGCTGAGCATGTAGCACCAAGTTTTTGCAATTAACCTACGGATTTGCTGAGAATTTTAAAATGATGTCCGCTATGAACTTGCTTGTGGATCATCTTCTAAGAATTATATATTGCTATTGGTTCTGGCACTGTAAAATTTTTCCTAAGAAATCTGGAATGCATAAACTAGATTTTTTTTTTTAACAGGGAGGCCTGATCTACTCTTAAGAAAGTCAAGGACTGCAGATCAGTGAACTGCCTGATTACTGCCAGCAGTGTACTTGACTAAAACAAAAAGTGAACATGGAGTAGGTAGAAATCAGCTTTAGAATTAGATCACCCATGCAGACTGGGTCTTCACAATCGGTCCATCTTACTTGCATCCCAAACAGGGGCTTACATAGAGCCTATATGCAGAACTTTGTAGGTGTAGCCAATAAATAAAGACAGCATTTTATTTTTCACCAGTGGGTACGTGCTACACTCCTCTATATTAGTTGAAACCTTTCTGTTTTAAATGTAATTCCACCTAAGCTGTGTTGTAGCAAAAATGTCAAGGTAACCAGAGCAATAAGCAAGACTGTCTCCTTGCCAAGTACAAATAATGGCCTTGATAAAATAAAACACTGCTGTCTAAGAAGGAAAATTCAGTACATTCTTGTGTATTTTAAAATTCCACTGCAGTGAATGAGATTTGAGAATGTGCTCTCACTTGAAAGGTAGAAAGTGAGACACTTTGTGTACGAAGTGTCTCATCACAATCTCAAAATTACTCTTAAGAATTCAAACTGTACTCACTTGTTTTATAAAGGAGAGGATAAGACCTAGTATTTCCCCTCTTCCTTTGTTTGCTTCCTTTGTTTTGCATAGTTCACAAACATTTAAAATAAAAGCAAGTCACCAGTGTCATTGTCTACCAACAGGTCTGCAACTGATGTGACATTCAAGATCTGAAAGCACTCAATGAAACCAGAGTTTCCATTACTGCGGGAGATCCTAGCAAGGTAGTATCTATAAGTATCTATAGTAACAATAACTAAGTCATTATCTAAATGTCATTTGAAAACATTAGGAAGACAATATTCTTCTGTAACTGATACTAATAAACTTCATGAACTAACTTTCATGGGAGTTTCATAAATTAAAATGTAACTTTTTAATTCGTATCATATACTTTAGTTTTATGCTAAAAACAGAGGATAAAGTAACTGACCGTTGACATACTCATAACTTACACTTTAATTCCAAACATAGCAAATTAAACGAACACAAATTAACTCCATAGAAATCATGCAAAGAGCTATGAATATCAAAATATTTTCTCTTACAAATTATTCTCTTAAAAGTTAACCTTTTGAAAATACTCATGCTTCCTTTAAAAATGATAATAAGTGATGCCTCAGGTGCTGATTTGATTTCTTTAAAAAAAAAATCATAATTTCCTTAAATCAAAATGCTGATTTACTTTGTTATATGAAACTTTTTGTATAAATATGTGTAGTGTTTTAATTTATTATTCCTTCATGTTCAAAAATCAAGGAAAAAAATGCTTTCTTCCAAATACAGTATTTTCTCTCTCATCCTTATAATACACATGATGAAGGAAATACTAATAATGGAAAACATAAAAAGCAGCAAGATCATGGTAATGATAAAAGTCTGAGTGTACTTAAAAGTTATTGGCTAATTGAGATCTCACAGAATACTTGAAAAAAAAATGTAGCTGGATACAAAGTTGCAGCTGGGAATTTTCTACAGTCCAGTAGGCTCTATTCCATTACACTTTATGAAATTCATCAGGTATTTCTGCCTATGCCCTATGAAAGGAAAAAAAGCTGTTCTTAATTTTACAAATTAAAGATATTTCACTTAGTATTTTCTCCTGTGGAAGAGGACATTGAAAATATGATTACTCCATTATTACAAATTAAACAGGTTATCCCTGAGTCAAGCTATAATGAAGTTTGGTCCAGATTTGTCATTCAGTCAGAGCCTTATCTGTGAATCAGTATTGGTCTGGTATAACTTTGGGGAATGGTTTTGCCACTGAAAGTCGATGTTACATGAAATGTGATCTATTCATTGCTTTACTCTGGAGTTCTACTACTGGCAGTTTTTAGCTGAATTATACTGCACTAGGAAGGCCGGGAGATTCATTTGTTGTAGAACAGACTTCAAGAGACCTAAAGAACATCACTGATGTAAAAATGACAAAGATGATGAAGACAGTTGAAATACATTATTTCCTTTCCATTATATTTTGCACTTCCATTTCTCCATGGATTACCTAGCTGTTTTTCCCATCCACTACAAACATCCTTGCTAGGGAAAGGATGTGGAATTGATGTGGAACAGTTTGATTCTTCCTCCTTATATTCCTCTTTGCCTTTATAAGTGGTCTTTATAAGTCCTGATGAATCGCATCAAAGTGAGTAAGCGCTCTGCAAGCAGAACTTGAAACCCCTGCTTCTTGTGAAATTGAAAACACTATGTATTAAGTTTCCATGTTCTGATTAGGTTTCTCGCTGCCTTAAACTGACTTATCTTTATCACTAACTTACATACTTGTTAATAGATAAATAATGTCTAATTAACCGTTAGTCCTTAAGAGAACTTAATTTAATACGAAGTTAAGGCAGCTAAAATGCATTCACTTGGAAGACTAAAGTTAGTATATCTTCTGTAATCAATTCTTAAAATATTTGCTGCATACTCATATGACAGACTGCCTGTTCTTGCTTGCTCCTGAAATAATATGCAGTTTAAAAATCTATAGCTATATAATTAATAAGCTTTATATGGTAAAACATAGTACCTATTTTATAAACTTCTGTCATAGATTTTGGTTATTATTTTTTCCCCCATCAATTTAGTTTTAAAATAGCTGCTATTCAAAAGGGAGAGAGGAAGGCCGAAAGAAACCCATGAACTGTTTCCTCAAATATCCCATAAAATTCATGAATAATCAGAGAAAATACTAGGCTTAATTTTTGCTTCATAATGGTTATTTCTGCTTATACTTACTGTTTGCATGATCTTCATCGTCCCAGACCTGAGCACAGGAGTGATGATTATTTTTCCCTTAAATTTTAAGCCTCTTGGTATTTAACAGCTTTTCATGATTGCTTTAATCATGATTTTCCTCATTGTTTTGTCCATGAACTGAAATTCAAGCCATTGTGAGCCTCATTTCTTCTGTAATCTAATCACTGTTTAGTTTTATTCTATCTGATAACATCCTTTCAAAGTATGTATTTTACACACATATTTATTGAGTTAAACTTTTTCAGAAGTGTTTCAATCATTAACAGGACTAGTTTGTTAAATGAAAGGATGGTATTGTGAATGTCTTAAAAGTATTTTGACTTAGCATTAATCTTCACCTCAAAGTGCCAATTTTATGCTTTTAGTATCTTCTGGTGAGTTGGCTGAAATCTTCCCAAAATATTCATTAGCAGCACTATTAGCAATTAAGCTTGTAAATAAAACATACACATCTACAGGACACAAGGAAAACGGATGACATGATTTAAAGAGACAATATGACAGGACTGAAGATTAAACTCTGCCAACACTGCTTAGTTAAATTGTTGCTAAAATCTATTTCCATGTAAAGCACATTAAAACAGAAAAATGTCCAAACAATAGCTATCCTGCTAAGGAAGACTCTGAGTCATTTCAGCAAATAATGCTTTTCAGTGCGTTTAAAAACAACAGAATTTCTGCCCGACTACTGGAGGAACTGGAGAAGAGGAGCCGTAAAACAACCAGTTTTACATTGCATTAAAAACTTTCCTGGCATTTTTCTGTTCTATCCTTAATTTGGTAGTAATAGTATGTCTTGATGCATGAAACTAGTGCTTGCCTTTATACCAGAGGACATAATGAAATCTGTCTCAGCACCAGAGGCTTATCTGGGGAAGAGCCAAATATCTTTCACATCTATCAGGAGATATCCAGACATGAACATCCAAACTCTGGGGTCTTCAGCATCTTTCCTACCTTCTTTGAGCGTGTGCATAGCACCTAACCCTGATGAGCTTTTCTCAGTGCTCCTGTGCCTGGGAAGTGATACAGATCCATTATTCATGAGCATCTCAAAATCCATCAGAAAAGTCCACATAGTTATTTTTAATTTAAGCGTTTTCCATCTTCATTCTTTCAGAATTTAGTGCTAAATATTTAGGTTAGATGTCATTCAAAAAAGGAGTAGGATGTTATTTTTCTAAACAGATGTTGGACATGAATATTTGGTTTTCTGAAGTTCCACAGAGTTAAAGTATAATCATTTTTGTACCTCTGAAACCTAAATGTAACTTTTTAAACTGATGTTTTGCCGAGATGACAAAATCCCACTGGTGGGTGTTTAGACATGCTTTTTGGAAGAGTTAAGTATTTATATGTTTTTGCTTAAGAACATAGCAGTAATTTGTTTGATAACTGAGGGGTTCTTTCAATGCAGATTTAATCATGATTCAGTAAGTAGAAAAGGGACAACAGTCTCTTCCTTATGCTAACAAGCTATTTGTATTTAGCTTTAGAAAAATAAAGAAATACAACATTGTGCTGGCTTTAAGTCAAATGGCCTTAAATGGCGTGCTGTTATAGGGCTCAAGAAACTCCCCAAAAGACTGTGCGTATCATGAGTTTATAGACAGGTCTCTGATCAGAGACTGTCGATGTGCATCTGTTGGCACAGTTCAGGAGAGAGCAAAGATGACTTGGAATTGCCAAAAGCAACAGAAGGGGAGACAGGTGTCCCTGCTGTCTGCTCCTAAACTGTGCTAATCTGATGCAAATCTTCAGCTCTGAAAAGTGAAACATGCCAAGGCAGGGAAGAGAGCAAAATCTTTTTTTTTTTTTAAGTCTTTTTAATAATTCATTAAATATCATTTTCATCCCTCATTCTGAGACTGGTCCTGGAGAAAGCAATCCCTCTGCAAACCAGGGTATTATATTCTGTCAGCATCTCTAGTAGTTGTGAAATTCAGAATTTGGATTCTCCATCCCTTTCTCCTTAAAAAGTCTTACTCTTGGTGTTCTCTATTGCCCTCTCAAGGGTCTTACTCCAAAGCAACACAAACGGTCTTATAGAGTGTTCACCCTTTACTTCCTTGGTCACAGTGAAGAGTCATAATAATATAACAGTTTCTCAGAAAGATCAGGGAAAGTTTGGTGTAGATTTCTAGTGAGGAGGTGTTCACATAAGAAAAGTAAATACAGCTGATATGAGCTGATAACAGTAGTAACCCATATTTCTAACCTCATTAAAGAGGTTTAAAGAGGCTGACATATTAAGTGACAGTTACTCTCTCCCATGTAAAGATGATGCCTCGACAAGGTGGAGATGCTGCTAGAGCCGCTTTCACTGCAGCTACCCACAGCGGTTCTGTGGATGGTCACCACATTGCAGCCATGAAAATCAGCAGCATAGCATCTCTCCGAGGTGTAGGTAACGTACCATAATATTGAGGAAAGGGCAAGGGTTTTTTTTGTTCTGCTTTTTTATTAGTAAACACGAGAGACTAAAAATATCACAGCAGGTTTCAGAGTTGCTGGCTTTCTTGAAACAATTCCTATCCAACAACTCCCTTTTCTCAATATCTCTTATTTTGATCTTATAAGTCAACTGTATTGAAAATTTATGTTCTAAGGAGTTCTAGATAAGCCATATTATTTTCACTTCTGAAAGCTTTCAAAATATGTTTTTAGAATAACATAAAGTCTCTGTACTTGTAGTTACAGTGCCGGATGTCAAAAAATATATAGTATTAATGTCACAATTTCTCTTGATAAAAATATTATTGTATTGCAATACTAGATAGAATTTCTTGATTTCCGTGAGGAACTCTGCTCAATAAACAAAAGGCATAATTTGGCTTCAAGCTGTTGAACAATAACTAGTAGACAAAATTTAAAAGCATTCCCACTTAAGATGGGCGATTTTATCAAAGTGCTCAATTACAGACACTGCTGTGTGATTCCTATGACCTGATTTTCAAATAAGCCTAAGTAATTTTAAATAAATACGAGCAAAATCAAAGGAAATATAAACAGAGAGATGAAGTCAA
Source organism: Crypturellus undulatus (assembly GCA_013389825.1). NCBI lineage: Eukaryota > Metazoa > Chordata > Aves > Tinamiformes > Tinamidae > Crypturellus > Crypturellus undulatus. The sequence continues at coordinate 238,339 of VWPW01021532.1, read as the reverse complement.
ATGAGAACTAGACATTAGGTCAAATCCTATGGCAAGCATAAGTGGTTGTAACTCTACTGCATCACTGAACAGTAACCGTGCCTTCTTTTTTCCAGATACAATGGGCTTTTTAGTCATGTTACAGCATATGAGATAAAGGAGTTGCTCCTATAAGAGAACACAGTCACCTCAGAAGGTGACAAGATGTGGACAGGAAGGAACACATTTGGTTTTGCTGTCAGTGTTCACCGTTAAATCACTGTCAGCTCATGTGCAGCAACAGCACATGGCTCGTCACCATTCTGTCTTGTTGCTTGCATTGAAGGAACTTCTGCAAGGACAGGGTGACATCTGTTGAACTTCAACTTTTACAGTAAGTTACTGCTCTTTTTTTGTTGTCGTTGTAATTCCATAGTACAGTCTACAGTCAGTACTGAGGAAACTCAGCCATCTCTGATAGAAGTCCTTGGGGTTATTTCTGAAAGCAGTATTCACTGCCCTGTAAAGTGTTCACACACCCCATGTTGTACAAGTATTTGGGACATTAACCTTCAAGTGCTTGGTATATAATATGCAGTTACACAGGGGCATAAAATGGCGTGTGTGTTTATGTATTTATACACGTTCTTGTAAATAAAGGCACTGTGATAGGAAAATGGTCTATCATATATCTTGTCTGTCTGCAAGTTAAATTCTTTCACTAACTGAAAAGTTAACTTCCACAATACAAAGATGTAAACAAAGATACAAAGTCACGAATGGTCCTGTTGCTTATGTTTTCTCGTATCTGGCAGCAGCATCTAAGAAATTTGCTGACTTAAAAATCAGCCGAAGCATCCAGTCTTTGAAGTAACTGAAATATGGGAGCAGCTGTGCAAGGCTTAAATAAGACTTTTTAATTGGAAGAGCCCCCAAAAAGCAACTTTTGACATATCTGAATCTAATCAGGAGTCAACCGCTTCACAATCTGTATCTGCCTTTTTTTTTGTTTGTTTTCATACAGTAAATTCTTTGGCTCAGCTACAGTCAGAATTACAGGTGCAGTTTTCCATTAAGTTAATGGAAACTATGAAAATACTTTCCAAGGAATTAATTTGGCTACTAAGGTACAATATATCACATTCCAATTAACTCTAAGGTAAAAGATGGACATTTCATAATGACAGGATTGCGATTTCACCGTAGTGTTCCCTTAGCAGAGCAGAAGCTGGAAACTTTTTGTTGTACTTCCTTAAAAGAAGGGAGAAGCTAGAAGCTTTTGCTAGAAGAAACATCTACTTTCTTTTATATGTCTTTATTTGTGAGGGAAATCCCACTTATGTGATCATGATTTTGTTCTCTAGAGAATAGAAAATAGAGAGTAATGACACCAGAGTCAGTGGAGCCAATGTACTTTTAAACAAATCGTAAGAAAGATGGAAAAGGGTTTGCTCATACTAATAAGACTTGGGATTGAGCTTTATAGCCCCACTGCCTAGGTTTCTGCAGGAGGTTTTCCACATCATTTGATGTTTAGACATGTTTTGTCTAAAGCAAATGTAAACATCTGTTGCATTTATATATTGGGGCACAATATAATTCATTTGCAAGAGCTTAACCCTCCATTTGATCATCTCCGGTGTGCCCACAAGGAGAAATCTGAGGACTGGGGGAAAGGCTGCTGTCATTTGTGAGGTTTTACAAGATCACAACTGTAACAAGCACCGGATCTGCTCCAAGAGCAGGACGGCATGCACACACGGTAGAGCACACATTACAGCGTGATTTTCCCCAAGTAAGAGGGGGGAATTGCCTTTTTTTTTTTTTTTCTTTTTTTTTTTTTGAGCGGGGGGTTATTCTGCCTTTTCTCACAATTACAAGACCTAACTGTCACTGACATCACTACGGGGCTTCCACAAGAGCTGCGCTGCCTGCCCCTGAGCCCGGAGCCAGCGCGGCTTCGCAGCCTCCCGCTGCCGCCGCCGCCGCCAGCGCAGCTAAGCGCGGAGCACCCGGCTCCGGAGCGCCGGGGCAGCCCTGTCCCCGCGGCCCGGCTCCCCGGGGAGGGGCGCGAGCTTGCAGGGCTCCCAGCCCCCTTCGGGCGGCCACAGCTACTGAGCATGACGACGAGCGGCGGGACACACTGGACGGGACACACGGGGAGCGCACAGCGGGAAAATAAAGGATCCTCCTACCCTGAGGGCTCCCTCACTGACTCTGCTGTGTACCTGCTCTGCTCCTCCACGCTGCGGTTCTCCGGCGCGCGCCACTCGGGCAGCGTGCTGGCGCACAGCACCACCATGGACACGATCACGAAGAGGATGGAGACGGTGGCCAGCACCTGCGCGGCCACGGAGGACGTGGGCTCCTCGAAAGTCCTCCTCATCCTCTCGAGCCACCGGCCGCGCTCGGGCGCGCGGCGGCCCCTGCCCTCGGCGGCCGCCTCGCCGGGCGGCTCCGCGGCCGCGTAGTAGCCGCGCGTCTCGGACATGCGCTCGTCCAGGCGCCGCTGGCAGCAGTAGTCGAGGTGCGAGCCCTCGAGCCCCCAGTAGACGAGCTCGTTGTAGAAGGAGAGCTCGCACATGTGCGGCACGAAGCGCAGGTGGCCGTGGCGCACGTAGAGCATGATGAAGCCGAAGGCCTCGGCGTGCCGGTCGAAGAAGAACTCGTTGCGCTCGCGGTCGTAGTCGTCGCACACCTCCAGCACGTCCTGCTCGGAGCGGCAGCCGTGCAGGCGGCTCACCCGCCGCAGCGGGAAATCCTTGAGCACCTCCCGCGAGAAGGAGTAGCGGGTGCCCCCGACGTTCAACACCACCGAGGGGCCCCTGCCAAAGTTCATGGCGCGGGCGTCGCGGAGGAGGGGACGGGACGGGCTGCCCCGGCTCGGCTCAGCTCGGTCCGGTGCGGCTCGGCTGCGCTTCGCCCCCGGCCGCCCGCCCGCCCTCCCGCGGCTGCGGGGCGC
>VWPW01021532.1:217078-235213 GCA_013389825.1 Crypturellus undulatus | reverse complement strand
TGCCGGCGCCGGTGCCGGCTCCGGCTCGCAGGCGGGCGGGAGGCGGACACGGCACGCGGGACACGCCTCCTCCCCCGCCCGCGCACATGGCGGAGCGGAGCGGGGCCGCTGCCTCCTCCTCCTCCTCCGCACGCCTGGGACTCCCCCGAGCCCTGCCGGCAGGAGGCTTCGCTGCGGCGGGCTGGGGCAGCGCAGCCCCCGGCAGAAGCCCCCGCCGCACGCCCGCAGACTTGCGCCAAGTTGTCCACCAAGATAATAATAAAAAGTTCTGTTCGCGCCCGGTCCCCAGCCGAAACTTCGGCGCCCGGAGCTGCGCAGGGGCGGGCGGAGCGGCGGGGACAGCGCGTCCCCCGCCGCGGTGGCCGCGGGAGCGACACTTCTCCCCGCTCCCTTTCACCGCGCGCGGGGATGGCTGGAAGCGCCGGGGGCGCCTTCCGTGCGGCCGGGCACCCGGGCCCGCAGCCCGCGCGCGCTCCCCTCGCACTCGTCCCCTCGCCGGCCCGCGGCAGCCGAGAGCCCCGGGCTGCTCCCAAGGCGTCGGTGCGGGGGCTGCCCGAGGAGATCTCCGCTTCCACTGCTGCCTCTTTCTCTCTTGCCCTGTGCACGACAGCGGGGGTTTCTAGGCTGACGGGCGTTTGGAGCAGCGTGGGGTAAAATGGCCCGTGATCAGCCCCGCCGCTCCGCGAGGTGCTCCCGCTGGCAAAGCCAGCAGCCGCTTTCCGCAGCCGCCCGCGAGAAGGGGCAGGTGAGTACCCCTTCTCCAAACCAGCGCAGGGGGTGCTCACCAGCCGAGCCCTCTGTCTCCCAAGGGACACCCAGGCTGAAACTGCGCTTTACCATCCCCATTTCTCGCTCCTGTAGGTATATGTATTTGTTTGTACAGTTTATCTCTCTTGTTGCTGCCATGTTACTTTCTCAGCTGAGGTCTGCAAGGCAGTTAGGTGTATTTTAAAAAAAAAATGGATAATCGTCATATTGTCAAATAACAGCGGTTGTTTCAAAGGAGACTGTGAATAAGCACTATCATTTTAACGATATCTGTCATCCTTCTCAAAAATACCTGGAGAAGTGTAAGAAAGAAGCGCGTCCGCATTATCGCCGAGCAGCGCTGCAAGATCTCTTCTCTCTTCTGCTTGGCGTGTGTGCAGTATGTCCACTAGAGGTCACCGTTAGTCGTTTTTCTCTAATATTTACTAAGGGAGGGGGGGAAAAAAAGCACCCAAACTCCAATTATAAAATGTAGTAAAGTATGCACATCAATCTGTTGTTGCACAGCAAGGTCACTTCTGATCTCCGTTTAGTCATTTTGGTGTCTGTTTTCACATAACCAGAATGAGTTTTGCTACCAGCAGCTGCGTTCAGTTAATGTTTCTAGGCAGCCAGTTAATTTTATAATCATCAATCATTGCTCTAAACCTTTTCACCTTTCTTTGACGTGTGTGCTTCTGGATTTGACTCTTGCAGGAACAATTATTGAACTTCTGCTTTAAAAAAATACCTTTTTTATAACAAAATAGAGCTAGAACTCTCACAGTGATAATTAGTAATCCAGGTGCTTCTAGTTTTGTAATTTGTCATGCTTCCTGCTCCATATGTTTTAACCCCCTTCATAGGTGATTGTGGGTTTGCAGAGGAGGAAAGGGGAATAATGGGGTCTTAAGACATGAAATTTTCAACTGAACCACTGAATAAGATTCATTCTTGAAATAGTTTCAGGTGAAAGGCTGCATGGTGAAGCAGTATGGAAGAAGAGGTAAAGTGTTGGGCATACAAGAGTCATACTTCATTATATACCGGTTTATGAAGCATTATAAGTTGATTTAATATGTAATTCTGTGGCTGTTCCCATTTCTTTTTAAAATAAAGCGGTGATTTCCATCTTTAGAGTAACATTGTCACACATTGGTAAGCAAAGCTAACCTGACAGCATCAGTGTTGTTTTCTCTGGGCTCTGGCATGTTCCAGTTTAGTTATTTTAGTTATAATTACCGAGTCTCAATAGAGGGGATTTGTTCCAGCTAGCTGGTGTCAATAGCTGTAAACAATGCATTCTCTCACCAGGAAGAGTCATTTAGCAGGAACAAAAACTCAGATTTTTAGACGAGGCTTGTAATTTTCCAGTAAATGTTCTGATTTGGGGCATTTTGAGATCAGTCACACCATTGTAGTGATGAAATAGATGTTTTATTGTAAATCCATGGTAATTCAGATGGTTTCATGGGAATTGCATTGAATTTACAACTGTCAGATCCGTGGTTGTCTTAAATCTGTCCTGTTTTCCTGGAGACTTCGGTAAGTGCCAGCTTTATATTTTTTTTCTTCTGTTAAATTTCAGGAGTGATGATCTTAGGAAATTCAAAGAACAGGCCTGAGTTCCTGAAGGAACCTGGGCTTTTTTTAAAAAGGCTTTGTGTGCATCTCTAGTAACATAAGAAGAAAAAGATATTTTAAGACTTTTTTTAAGTGTGTTTTGAAGTTTCAGCTGTGGTGTTTTGAAGGATGGTGCCAAGTCAGTAAAACGATTGAGCCAATAAATACCATGTAAATAGATCAACATAAAAATTACCGAATAGTATTTCATGTTTATGCTGGTGTTAGATTTTTGTGGTTTAAAATGAATCTTTAGCAGAATTAAGCTGGCTGGCAATCTAAAACATAATAAAAAAAAATCTCAAGTAGTCAGTTGAGTTTCTTGTCTCTTGTGTGGATTTTTGTGTGTTTCCTTTTGGCTCTGGGGATACCTATTGGGATGCTGATTCAATGGAATTACTTTATTTTCCTGGTGTTAAATAGTCTTATATATCCCAGGCAATAAAACTTATTGCCCAGAAGAAGCCTCATATTTAACAGACATTATGTAAAAAAAGATGTCCTGTATATCAACATCTCTTCTTTGTTTGTGTTATACTATTACATCCTAAGAGTATTTAATGAACTTGAAGAATTTTCTATAGTTTCTAAATTATCTGGCCCTATACTGAGCGCCCTACTCTAAGTGCAGCACTATCTTAGCTTAAAAAAAGAGATTGCTTGGATGTTTTATGCAATCAAACTTTTATTTTTAATGTCGGGCGTTTTTTATAATGCAGGATCAGAGTCTGTTTCTTCTAAAGTCGCTACTTGCATGTGTCACTACTGAGTCACCAGCGAGTGTTGTGCCTGCTAAACGCAGGAAAATGGCTTTTGGTGAGGTGTCTCCAGTCAGGATTCTTGTTTTCTTGTATGACCGTGATACCTGTGAATGCCAGGCGTGGAACAGGACGCCATAATGAGAGACTTCTCAAAATGAGAAGATTTTGTGGGTTTGTTTGTTTGTTTGTTTTGCGGGGAAGGGTGCTAAAGAGTTTGTGTTTGCCAATATCTATCTTTATTATTCAAAGAAGTGATAGAGAATAGAACAAATGCTCCAAAAGGTTCGGCATGCACGAATGGGCTATGGTTTACAGTCATCTTTATTTTAAATCTCAGGAAAATAGAATGGTTCTCACTAGATATGTTTATGTGTTTCCTTTTGTGAGTCTTCTCTGTGCACCAGAGCCCCACTAACTTCACTGTGATTTGTGGGCTACCTAGAAAACTTTTCAGGAAATGGCCCCATTACTGCATGTGATTACAAAATGGAGAGTCTAATGATGGATGTAGTTTGGATTGTCAGTGGCACCTGACATAAGAGCACAAGTTTCCTTGTCACTGAGGCACTTCTAAAGATCTGAATAATTTTGAATATGAATGTTTCTAAAAGTGGATGAATGACATTTAGTGGGGAGTTGGGTATTCGCATGAGCACAGAATACAATCTGTAGTTGACATTTATAATTAGACTAGCTTATTTCATGAAACATTAGCAATTTGGGGGATTTGGCTGTGTACAAATCGGGATTTGATTTCGATGTCAGGGTCGATGTATCTGTGGGTCAGACTGAAACCTTTTTTTAATGTGAGGTACAGCTGCCTTCCACTTCTACTGAGACATTGCCTCATAAGGATTCAGGGACCTGATGCTGGGCTAATTAATAAAGACTGTTAATTTTCACTTACTTATACAGAGATGGTTACTAGCTGGCATAAACCAGTTCTGTTTAGCGTGAATTCTAGGGAGGGAGATGCACAGCGCAGGGAGAAGGACATTGCTTGCCTGAGGAGTGGGGTTAGAAGGAGATTTGCTAATTGGGAAATTCAAAGGCATGAATGGTATCTCACAACAGTGAGGAATACAGGAAAATACCTTCCATCAGTGTCATTCCTTTTTAAATGTCAACCAAGAGGAAGGGAAGCTGGCTGCAGAGGAGACGGAGAAAGATGCTGTGAGTTGGGAAAGCCATGTGTGGGGGTGAAGCCAAAGGATGCGCCGAGATGGGAAGACTGTGCCAGATGAATGCATATAAATATTTTTTGTCACAATCTTTCTTTTCTTTTGGTAGCGAACATAAACGATTTTTTGTTGTTGATTTTCTTGAATCCTTATCAAGGCCATAAGCCTTCATTTGCCTAAATGTTCATGTGTTAGTGCCATTGAGGATGCCCTTGTTTCCCCCGGTCTCCACATGCTGCTCCAGCAGTGCGTGAGCCATCTGTGTCATATCTGCCAGCCCCCAGGGGTGTCCTGGATGTCCTATAGGTGACTGTAGATGCCTGCACTTTGGTAACTGCTTTGAGTTCTGTGCATCTGTTGGGTATTGCTGAAGAACAGGACTGGAAATTTAGATCGCAAGGTGCCCTTGGCAAGTTGCGTGAAGAAGTGACTGGTCACTGTGGTCACTGGGAAAGGAAGGTGGGCATCTGGGACTCTGAAATCCTGTTTGGGTGAGGGGTACAGAGAGCTTACGCTAAAGGCAACAGAGCAAATACGGGCACCTCTGCTGCTCATGCAGAGGAAGGGCTACACACGGGGCCCTAGCTGTGCGGGACTCCACCACAGGGAGCTACGGTCCGGCTGGTGGAGTTTTACTGGACTTGCAGGAAAAAATGTTCCAAGGAGAAATTTCTGGAAATAGATTAACCTCTCTCTCTCTCTTTTTTTTTTTTTTTTTTTCTTTTTTTTTCCCCTCCTCCTTTTCTTAGCACAAATAGTATTTTTTTCCATTGTATGTATCTAGGTTCTCAGGGGAAGGAAACTCTCTCTTGCTATTACTGTGTTCCTAGCTTTATACCTCAGTGGAAATCAAGTTAGATAAGACTTTTTTCTTTTTTTTTTTCTTTTAAATCCTGTCACTCATCCCTTATTTCAGAGATATTATGCTCTTAAATATTGTTTTTCTCAAATACCGAGTTGTTAATAACTAACCACTTACACTAAATTACATCAAAAAATGCAAGACTGTGTTTTATATAATAGCTGAGTAAACAATTTAATCACCTTGTTTACATGACGAATATTTTCATTTAAAGAAAGAAGCATTTTTTTTTCCTAATTGAATACTTCTTCTTTTCCAGAGGTCCCAGAAAGTCTTTTCAAACACAAAATTTATTAAAATGATCAAGCTGGCTTACATGGATAAATGTTAGCATAACTTTAAAATTAAAGATGATGCTCAAATTTATTAAATAATAAAAGCATTTTGTAGTCATTCAACTGTATAATACTATCCACCTAAAATAAACAAAACCATAGTCTCTTGTATCGTATTCACAAAGGAGACACTTGGTTCTTGGTGCAAATGAGTTCTGCACCTCCAGTAGAAGTCCGTATTTCCTGAGCCTGCTGCTACACTGGTGCATTTTGTGTGTTCCTACCCTTCCTCAGGACGTATCTCCAGACCTGATGCTGTGGTGCAGCAAGGTGTTAAAACCTTTGCATTGTAGGAGCTTCAGGAACACGAGTTATATTATCCTGGGTTGGATGTATAAAGTTGTATAAAACTTCCCTGTGTGCCTGAATAACCACTGTTGATGTCTGAGCAGAGTAAGCGTTCCCCAAGTCCACTGCTGTGCTGCTAACATTAGGCACTATTTGCTTCCAGTCATGCACCTTCACCTCTACAAGAAAAATTTCCTTCCTAAATCATGCAAGAGACCTGATTACGTTCTGAAAGTGTAAGTGATCATATCGTTAGCTCCATTGAACAGCTGGAAATGGCTCTGAATAGTCAGAATTAGTCTGTCTCTCTGAAGGTGTAGAAGTTTTTCACCATGCTGGTGTCTTCAACTGTATTTCCCTTCAAGGTGATGGCGTAACAACGGATGTCCTAGATAAGATACAAGTACCAAATGTGCCAGCAGAGGATTGCAAACATTCTTCTAAGAGGTGATCAGAGTATCTGATGATCTGGTTTTTGAGATTAAAACAACTGCAGGAGTAAAAATATATATTTTTTTCTTTTGCACTATAGAAATATTTGCTTGTGAGCAGTTTTTATGCTGTGTTCTCTTCCCGTATAAATCACCATAGCTTCATTTTAAGCAATTACTGATTCCACATTTGTATATATACTCAAATTTTGAACATATTTGCATATTTCAACACACCTACGACATCTCCAGCAACCTGGGCTTCCCTTAGCTTCCCTGCTGCCCATTGCAATCAGCTGTGGAGTCAGGCTGCTGGGGCGGGAGTGACTTTGCCGCACCTTTGCCATCAGGTTAGGGCTGGCTCCAGCCTGCGTACAGAGGAATACTAAAGTTTCACAGTCTTGATGAGAATAAAGATCTTTCCTGGAAATTATCACAGAATGGTTGAGACGGGAAAGGGCCTTTAGAGATCATCTAGTCCAACACCCCTGCCCAGGCTGGTAAAGCACATTGCCAAAGCCTGTGTCCAGGCAGCTTTTGAGTATCTCCAAGGATGGAGACTGCACAGCCTCTCTGGGCAACCTACTCCAATGCACAGTCACCATCACAGTAAAAAATGTGTTTTACCTATTTAATTGTTTTTTTTTTAGGTTCAGAAGGACCTTCCAGTTTGTGCCCATTGTCTCTCATTCTGTCACTGGGCACTGCTGAAACCTGTTTGGTTCATTCCTCTTTACATCTTCCCGTCAGATATTTATACACATTGCTAAGATCCACCCCCCTCAGTCTTCTCTTTTTCCAGACTAAACTGCTCCAGCTCTCTAATGGCTAATTAACAAATTATTAATGCAAATTTATACTGATAAAAGTCTTTGTTAAATTTTCAATATATATTCAATATATGTGCATTTCAATTACAAGGGTGAAAACAAAGTAGATCACTTGGATTCTAAATCGTGTTTTCTTTCAGTCCACGGTAACTTTTATTTTGTTGTTGCTTTTGTCAAGCTATTGCAAAAACAAGGCAGGCAACATCAGTAATCTTGAGACTTCAGTAAGAAGAAATTTGTATGTGTCTTCCTGGAAAAGCTTAACGTTATTTAATGACGCATACTCCACTTATATTCACTGAAGTGCAGCACAATAATACTGCTCTGTTTCTAAAAAGTGGGAAAATATAGTAATACTAGAGGAGCTTGTTTCAGAAGCTTCTCTCCTTAGCAGAAAGTCTTTGCCCATCGACTGCAGCTTTCTTCTCGTGCGCCACAGAGGCTAGCAAAGCTTCTTTCTGTTTTGGGCCTTTATATATAGATATAGTGATATTTAGTGGTCTCCTCAAGTCCACAACGTGTGACCTTCTTTGATTTTTCTGAAGAGTACTGCTATCTGATAATAAATGCATGTGTTTTTTCCCTCAGCAGATTTAAATGTATTTTTTTTAAACAATCTGTTTAAACATTTGTTTTGTCGAACAGAGTTCAATCTGGAAACAGACATCCCAGTTTGCAGTGCCCTGTTAGTTTGATTTTTTTTCTCCTTTCCTCCTATTTTTAATTCTCAGATCTATCGTTAATTCACTAATGTACATCACTGATATGCTGTGTTTTCTAACATTTTCTGTAATTCAGGTATTAAGAACTATTTCTTTTTCAAAAGACAGTCAGAATGGGGAAGCGCAAAAGGTCTTAAATGATGAGTGCTGATTAAAACATAGAGTGGGAATCCTGGGCTGCTCTTCCCTAGGAGCTCTTTCGTAGTGAGCAGGACACTACTTCTGAGTGTCCTATTCAAAAACCATTCAGAAAAGGTTCATCTTCTCCCTCTCCTGCCCCGTGTTTCCTATGCTTCTTTTTAAAAGAGGGCTGTGAGGACTTCCCCACTCAACCTGGAGAGTATTTGGAAGAGCCGTGGCCTAGGCTTTCTGCCTCTCCAAGCGTTTAAAGTCCTGCTGAGGGAGACCCACGGCTCGCAGAGGTGCCCCGCTTCGAGGCTGCCCCTGTGCTGAGCTTCCTCCAGCCGTGTAAAGTCGCTGTGGCCTCGTTCCCAGCAGAGGCTAGGGAGGTGCCAGAACATGGTGTTTTTACTCCTACTGTTCCGCAGAATATTTGCAAAATACTCTTTACAGTCTCCTTGTGTCTTAAATTCAGTATCTCATCAGCTCAACAGAATGCGCAAAACATTCAGCTGCTGCCAAATAAGTAATCAAATTTCTTATTCATACATTTGATCTCAGTTTCTTACATTTCTGGTGTTCCTGGATGAGCAGCTCTTGAAAGCAGAGAGGGAGATAAGCATGTGGAGCTGTGATTCCAACCCCAACTTCTCAGCAACTTGGTGGGAGGGAAAGTGCTCAGGTGGAACAGGATTCCTCCTCTCCAAGTACTGGGGACTTGGGGCTGGCTTTTTGCCAAGCTGAAGTTCCCTGTTTTCAGTCACATATTTGGAGACAGATATGTAGTCTTGCTTTCATGGGGTTGTGCCNCCTCTCCAAGTACTGGGGACTTGGGGCTGGCTTTTTGCCAAGCTGAAGTTCCCTGTTTTCAGTCACGTATTTGGTGTGGAGAGACGGATGTGTAGTCTTGCTTTCGTGCGGTTGTGCCTTCAAAATTCAGCATTAGACAACTTTTTAATGATATAACCAAGTTCCCTCACTTCCCCCCGGACTGGAATTAATCAGGATTAACTCGCACATATCAACAGAACAGATCTCCAGCAGCAGGGTTGAGAATGAACTATGAGCTAGTATTTCTGAGCCTTTGTAGGTTAAAATAATACTTTTTCAGAGCAAAGAATGATTGTCTGTCCAGCAGTCCAGTGCCCACTATATTTAAGTAGTGTTTTAGCGTGTAAATAATAAATTCGACTGAAAGGAATCTGCAATGCAGAAACTGTGAATGTTTAGGTCAACTGGCTCAGGAGACTGGTATTGCAAGTAACAAATGAATTATTTCTCATTAATAAATTGCTTGGTGGAATTATTTGCAGACATTAGATTCTTTGAGCATTTTGTTGGCATAAAAAATCTTTTCTTAGCCTTGCATGACTGGAGAAATAACTTTGTAGCAAAGAAAAAAAAAAAAAGTAAGAATATAGCTCTTGAGTTCCTTCAATCTTCCAGGACAGATTTTATCCTAGCATGAATTTTTATTGCCAGCTTGTAAAACTTTGGAATAGAGGTTGGTAATGGAAGTAGTGATGAAGAAAATTTTGGAGTTACGAATAGTGACATGATAGATTCCCTGTGCCCAGAAGTTTTACACACAAAGGGGATTGCGAGACTGAAATAGTAACATTCTCTTTGCTGTTCAGAACAGCAGGCTTCAACAGAAAGTGACAACTCAGATTTAATACCCTATTCCAGGAAGATCGTGAAGAACTATTGTTCCTTCTATCCTGTCTCTGCAGGGAAATAATTTTGGTGAGAGTCTAAGGGGGCTCCTTAGTTAGCCAGGATTTGTAGGGGACGGCTCACCCCTGAACAAAACAGTTGTCAGAACGGTGCACTACATTCAGAAGTGGAGATTTTGTTAAGGACGAACACAGCAGCAAATACTGCTTTCAGTGCTACACTACCTCAGTTTCTATACTACTTCCATCATAGAAATGGGAGTTAGTAGGAAGCTGTTTAGGGGCCCTTTGTCACATAAGAACAGGCTGAAACTACAAGTTGATATTTTTGCTCGCTGCTTTTTTACATTTTGTTGCAGATGTAAAAGGCTTTTAAAAATGATTGGTCACCTTTACATCACAATTGTTATTAAGCAATATATTTCTTTAAGATTTACATATAGAACTAACAAACTTCATATTTTCTTGCTCTATAGATTTTTCTTTTAATAAACTTGCTGAAGAGCATTGGTAAAATTTCAGTTAGCTGTAGTAGCATAAAATGTGGCATCTTGACTGTATCCTATGGAAAGCAACACTACACACATGCACAAACATATTCTCTTCCCACTTCCTTCCCATCACAAGAGATCACTATAATTCAGTCACTTGTTATTTTCCTTTCTAAACAGAAGAGGTTAGTAACCAAACACAAGATGACTCATGTTAAGAATAAAATATTCATCAAACTACAGTAAATAACCTTCTTCATGCCAAAATGGAGGGCAACTACTAAAGAGGAACCTGCTTAAAATATTCATTAAAAAATGTCATATTCTGGAATGCTTGACTGCCACTGTAGCTAGGGTATTTCTGTTGTGATTCCCCCCTCCTCATCATAGTGTACTATTTCTGCCTGTTTTCTTGGAGAGCTCTGTGGGGAAGTGACGTTAAAGATAATAATTTCAAGATCTGATCTGAGCTTATGCAGCACCCCCTAGCACTGCAAGGCTGGTGGGCCTTCTAACAATATTTTATATTGTGTATCTTGCAGCTGAATCTCCTGAAAGCAGACAGCATTAAGCACCTGCTAGAACTGAGGGCTCCAGTGATGATTGTGGAAGTTGCACATTGCTTATTCACAAACCCAGCCAGTCCTCAAAGGGATATGAGCCTTCCTTTGGGAAGGAGAGCAGGACTTCTGCAAGTGGATGTAAGGAACATGCAAGAACAGGCTTTCCTGTCTCAGAATGCATGTGATTTACCAGCATGAGCTGTGTTCGTCTCCTCTCTCATGTCTCGTGGGCACTTTACGTGCACGGATGTTTGTACTTTGTCCTGATTGTTCATTGTTATTCCGGTGAATTCAGGAACGAGTTTAGGTGGATATTGGCCTGAAAAAACTTATCACCTAGGTTTCCCAAGGGTAGTCTGTTATTTATTTACCCACTCATTGTTGGTATGTATTTGTCTAAGAACTTACACAAATACCCCAAGGGAAAATAGCTGTGTTGGTATAAATATGGGTGGTGGTGTAATAAATAGGGGTTGGTATAATTATATCCACTATATCTTATTTCAGTACTTACACGAATAAGAAAACAAACATGTGAGGGCCCGCGGATTCTTTCTTCTTCTATTTTGTGTCTCTCTTTCAGGAGCTTTGGAGTTATGTCATAAAGCAGAACTTCCATGAAATGTTTTCAGGGTTGCGTTGCAAATCCACTGGATCAAAGAACCTAGATTATTTCACAGATCATACCGTTAAAGACACTTTTTTTGGTCATATTCTTTCTGAGTAGCAAAAAGAAAATGTGTTTTTCACTAGCAGTTTTCCTCCCTTCCAATTCCCTTTTTCAGAGTAGTCAGTTGGATAGTTTTGAGGAAGATGAGAGAATGGAAATGTTTGATTTTGGGCTGTGTTTGTTAGTGTAAGCTGTATACTGTACTCTTACATCCCAGTGTAGCTTCGCAAGAAGAAAAGGACTATTGTACCTTGCATTCTTGTTGTTTTGATTGAAATAGAAATGATAAGAACAACTTGTTTGTGTGCCCATACAAGGCCTATGCCTGAGATCCTTGGTATTCTAGATGACATTGTAGAATATTAGAACTCAAACATTTAGGGCTGTTTATTATGTATTTCTATCTCTCCTCAAAAAAAAAAAAAAAAAAAAAAAAAAGGAATCCAANAAACTGTGATCCAAACTGCAAATGGGTCTAATTGTAGAAGTTAAAGAGTAGTAGAGGTTCATGTGATAAATGGATCTGAAGATTATAGAGCCAAAACTCTTTCTAGGAAAGGAGGGGAAAAAAATAAGGGGGAAATAAGGGGGTGGGGGGGAATGGACAGTAAAACTTGCTGGGGAGTTTTACTGAGTATCAGCCTTTTGAAGTGAGGTTACTTGTCCAGTCATTCTGTTGCTGCCTACATGGCACAAACAGCTATTACTTGAGACCTTGCAACCTTGCAGGTTACATGCTGTGATGTATGACCTTGCAAGACATAAGACATCAAGTATGTTCCTTGCTATATTCCTATTTAAAAAGTATATAAAATCTCCTGTTTCCTTACATACAGTAGAATGGCAGACAAATTCTCCTTCAGTCCATTATGGGCTGTAAGGAACACTTTTTGAAATGTTTAGTTCTTTTTGCTGTGCACGACAGGTAGCTATCAAAAAAAAAAAAAAAAATCAGTAATCAGTCCTGCAACTACAGAGTCTCATGTTCTACCGTCTGTAAAGTTTGTGTGTCACCACATAAGGCCTGGTGTGACAACCTACACTATGCCCAATAATTTAGATATATAAAGGTGTGGTTTTGGTTCTTTCCATTAATTCTGAGAAAATACTTCATGTGCCTCACTGGCTTTAGCCAGGTTGTGTGATTATCTATAGATCAAAGACCTGCTTAATGGTGACCATTTACACTTTACAAAATAACAGGGTTAAAATGATTTCTTGTAGTTCTGCTGTTCTTCCTCATCAGTGTTCATATTGATTTTGGCAGCCAGTCATCTGGTCAGAAGCCTGTTAACCAGACAGGCAAAATGACCCCCTCTGTGATACTGCCTATTTTTAGAAATAAAGGTCAGTTGGAAACAAAGTTGTGTGTAAGTAGACATGATTACGCTGATTTGAGGATGGTGTGTGTTTATTGTGCCACTGATAAATGTGACCCCAATTCACCCATTTCAAAACTGAAGTTCTTATAAGAGAAAAATGAGCTATTCTCATGTCATTTCACTGATTTGCTACCTGAATAAACAGTGTTTACAGACATTGTAAGATACTAAGGGATTGAGTGGACATGGGATCAGTCCTGCAATGACTGAATCCCCAGGAAAGCTGTAGGGAACAGATGCTGAGTCCTTGAGTTACATTAATTCTGCTCAGATGAATGTACTGTACTTTACTTAAATATGTGTCATTAGGCACCTTTGACAGCTTTTTAGCAGGTATTTAGCACAAAAAATAGATCAATTGAGGGGGAAAGAGGAGATATAAAGTAAATCCAGTGTGGTGTACTTAATCTCTATCTGGTATAATTACATTTAAGCCCAAAATGGCTTCACTGAGGGGTGCTGCAGGTGTGCTGCCGTGCTCCCAAGTGCTGGGATTCTCAGCCTCACTTACATCAAAGATAGCAGAGGGCTGTAACAGTCTCATGTTAGTCCTAATGAAGTCAACCACAAAGATCACATTCAGTTTAACAGAAGCACGACATGAACCTAATTCATCTCTAAATGCAGCAAACAAAACAGGCCGTGAGACTGAATCTAAAGCTGCAAGCTTTTTCTCCCTTAGGATGTGAGCTACAAAATAAATTGGCAGGTATAACAAAAGCTCTAGATGGCCAAATTTCCTTAAAAAATTACAAAATGCTGTCATTGAGACCATGGCGGGGGGAGGGGGAAAAGGCTATGTAAGAGCTTCTGGAGCAGAAGAAATGCATTTCTTTCACTGTCATCTTCGAAGCAGATTATTAATGGACTAGTTTCTTTCCCTGCCTTTCCCAAACTTATACTATTGTTTCCAGTTGTGATTGAACAGTTTTAATAGAAGCATATGCAGATAGAACAAGAAATGAGGTACATGCAGGTTCAGGTTTGTCTGGCTTTGCCCAGAAAAAAAAAAAAAAAAAATTAACTGAAACTGAAAAAAAAATGAATTAACTGAATTATATGATCCCTGGTGAATTACGTGTTAGGTCAAAGCAGTGCCATATGGTAGGTTATAGCATCTGTATGTGTGGTTGTTTGAGATTTATTGAAAAACTATTACCAAATCTTTCCTTCCACCACACAATCCAATAATAACTTGTTGCCAGCATAAGCATTATTTTTCTATACAAATTGATTTAATGGCATTTTTACGACTTTAAGATTGAACATCTAAATCTGTAGACTACTTATAATTCAACAAACAACTTTAAGCTCTTGTTTAAAGCATATTTAATGAAAATAGTTGCATATTTAGTGATGAGTCTCTTGAGATCCAATTCACAGAGTCAATAAAAAATACTTTATTACTGAGTGCCAAGAAAAGATGATTTTCTGCTATGAGGGGTTTGTTGATTTTTAAAGAGGTTGATACTGAAAGTTCTATTACGGAGTGTACCTAACAAAATGTTTCAGTAGATGCAGCTAAAATTTCCTATTACTTACTATAATAATCACGGAGCTTTGTATTCCTGTAAATAGCCTCATACTGTGTTTTTCATAAAATGAAAATTAGCTAAGGTTTTTGTAAATGTAATCATATCAGTATTGACATACAAATGCTTTTCTTCACTGTGTTAATAAGTAATAACACAGAGAATTCTGTTCCTGTTACTAATTATTTAATATGGATTTGCAAAGTACGGTGTGTCTTTGCATTAGTAAAATGCGCATGTACTTACAGCTGCCTGTTAACCAATCTAATCAACCTACAGCTGTAGTAACTGTACAAGCTGAAAATGACGTTATAAAGTCTACATACCATTTTTGAGCCACAGGACAAGTTTGTGAACTCCTTAAACCCTCTTGCAGTGGTGAATTGCTCTCTTTTAAGTAGGAGTTTAGGCAGATAAGAAACGATCCCACACAAAGGCCTTTGTATTTATTAACCCTTCGCATGGGTCATGTGCACACAGCCCTTGTATTCTTTGCAGCAAAACTTTACTGACAAGGGAGCCCCATTCTCTTGGCATGAGTTCGTAGCCCCTCTGCTTAATGTTTCCTTATGCTTTCAGATTGCTCATGCCAAAATGAAACTCCAGGTTTAAGTACTTGGATTGAATTAGGCCCTGAGAATGGGGCCAAAGGATGGGAGAATCTAAATGCTTTTCCGTTCTGCCGCATCAGCACAGAGATGAGTCTTCATAAAAGCACTGTAAGGAACTAAGGAACTTGTATATTGTGTTTTATATTGCAGGCACCATAAGAAGCATTGTTGTACAAGTAATTTTTCTTCAATGCTTTTGTTGATTTCAATCAAGATGTTTATACCCAATAGGTGAAAAATTATTCCCACTACTTATGATTAGCACTTCTAAGCATAGCTGATATGCTGGAGGATGGATGTTTATGCAGTTCAACTGGTTTGACAGAATATGAGGTACAGTGCCAAAAATCATTATTTTTAAAATCTGCAATATTTCACTGTGAAATGGGTCATTCTTAAAACACACATCTCAGTGCATTTTACTGTATATCTCTGACTTGTAAGCTTGATCTTCAAAGCAGTAATTTAGTGGGAAGGTTTGTCTGGCACTGTTTTTTTCTGTAAGTCTGCATTTGTTGGGTTTGTTTTTGAAGTTTCTGGACTGGACACCTTTAAATTTAAGTTTAAAATGCTTAACTTTTCTAGGATAAGGTTTTTAGAGCTTTTTGAAGCCTTTATCTTACTCTCTGCAGTAGAAGAGTGTTGGTGGGAAGGAGTTTTTGTGTCTGATAAAAGAATCCTTCAGAATTTGCCCAAAAATCTCTGAACTCACATGAACAACTATAGCTCTGACATGGCTGACAATGGTTTTCAGTCTCTGAAAGGCTAGATGGAATTAAAAATGAAAACTTGGGGCTAAAATTCTCTGACACATTATCATCCCCCTAGTCCAACCAATTCCCCATGGAAGCAGGACGCCTTGAGAGCTGCCTTTGACGAGAAGCGAATCATTCTCTATTAGCCCTTATCAAAAATCTGTACATCATCACTCCATTTTTAAATGAATAGGAACACAGTATTGTACCAGTTAGCTTAATGGATATTTAGTATGTGTGATTTAAAAGCATGCAACTGAAAGTGCTCTAGGTGTCCCCACTTGAGCAGGCAGGTTGGACTAGATGATCTCTAGAGATCCCTTCTCACCTCAACCATCTTGTGACTCTGTGTGATAAGTTCCCCACTGCCCTCTCCCCTTCCCTCCTCAAGCCCCCCAAAAAACAAAGTGAGGGCTGGACCTATTCTAATGTAGGTCACTTTTCTGATCCATTTCACTTTCACTCCGTAAATGAGCAAGAAGTCTGTCCTTAACCAAAGGGCAGCACAGACATCAGAAGGAACTAGGAGCTGCTCGGGCTGGCACAAGGACAAAAAAAGATGTTACCAAATGTGATTCTTTGGTAATCTGTTTCTCCAGCAGGAATAATCTGTTTTGCAGCATTGATTTCAGTTGCCAGAGAAATGTGGTTTCTTTCAAATAACATAAGTAATTTTATTGTATATAGCTAAAAAGACCTTTTATCAGATGAAAGCAATCTTGCTCAACAATGTTATGGGTGGAAGAAGAGGTATTTTATATTTTGCATTCTACTTAGTTTAGAAATATGAAGATGTTTACTCAACTTCATCTCTCAGCATTCCCTGTATGAGCCAGCAGAGAAAACGAGCTCCATCCAAGCTGTCGCAGCCGCGCTCAGCTCAGCTCAGCTCAGCTCACAGGCACAGCCAGCTGCGCCCACCGCCCTCCCCGCTTTGCGGCGCCGTCGCCGTGAAGGGCGCCCGCACACGGGCAGGAGCAGGACACCGTCCCGCCTCGGCGTGCGCAGCCCGTGGCCGCACTGGCTGCAGCCGTGGGAATAGCCACGTGCCGTGATTCGTACGGAGGGCTATAGACTACGTTATTAGGCCTGTGAAGCACACCTTCCTCAGGCTACCGTAAGCAGAGCTCTGTAGGCTTTGCCTTAGTCTTCAGGGTGTGGGCCTGCAGAGGCAGCCAGGAACCATGAGGCTCCCGGGCTGCTCCCACTCGTGTTCTCCATCTTCAGTAGCAATCTGCCCTCGACACAGACCGTGCGGGGACCGTTTCCACCGACAGCCACCGCTTGCTAGGTGAAGGTACGTGGTTGGACTGGGCACGTGGGGAATTCCTCCAGTGGCAGAGTGAAGATGGGAGCTAAGGAGAAGATCTTGGAGGCATTCGGCTTGGTTGGTGATGACTGCAGCAAGCCAACTGTTTGAATCGCCCGTTCTCTGGCCTTCAAAGTGTAATTTCTGTTTTATTTACGAAACAATAAACCACGAGAATGAAAATAACACACTCTTCAACGTCTAGCAGTTTTTCTTTGGTCCTGCCAAGGTAGTGCCGTTGTGCTTCTGGAAATAACCACTGCTCTTGGGCAGAGCTGTGCTATTTCTCGGGGAGTTTGTGCAAACCCTTTCAGATGCCACAGGTTTACTTGTCAGGAGACAAGGCAGAGGAAGACCTCACTTTTTTTTTTGGACTCATGAAGTGGCTGCTGTTTATTAAAGAAGTCTAAGTCACTGGGGACTTCATGTACAAACTTCACACATTTTTAACCCGCTTGTTTGACACAAAAGAGTAACCCTGAGCACTGGAAGGTGTATTGCTAATATTGACCTAATAGTCACAGATTCCCTTAAAGAGGGAAGGGAGAATATGATCATCCGAAACATGAGTGAAGCTCATTCCCCTGAAAATCATCATGTTTCTCCCTTAGTGACACTCCGTTTTCCTTCAGCTCAGAGCCAAGTGAAACGCCAGCTTGAAGATGCTCAAGATACACACACAAAAGCTCTAAGCACGAAGCAAATGATACATCAACAGCATCCGGCAAGAAACATGATGTATAAAAAAGACATTTCTCTTCACTGGAAGCATCACCCAGCAGGCTCACGCTGGTGACAAAGCACACATCTGTGGTGCTTGTGTGCGATACGATGAACTTCAGGGGAAAGCGGCTCGGTGCGGCGTTAGGAGTGGTGCACTTGGAGCCCCCTCAGCTCTGAGGACCTGCGGTTCCCTCAGCCCTGGCTGGTGCCGGGGCTGCCTTTCTCCTCGCAGCCCCTTTCCTCTGCCTGGACCTAGGCCGAGGAGCCCAGGGCACCTTGGTGACGCTGAGGTGACCGGAGCCCCCGGAGCCCCGCGCTCCCTCAGCTCACCCGTGTTTAACGGGTGATAACAACAATAACAATAAACGCGGGCAGCTCAGGCGCCAACAGGTGCTGCGGGCGCCCGTGTGTCACAGCCCCGCCGGGCTCCGCCGTCCGGAAGGAACAAGGCGGCGGCCGGGGGGACGAGCCGCCGATAACGGCGCCGGGCCGCGCTCGCGGCGGCGGCGGCGCCAAGGTGAGC
>VWPW01021532.1:191082-216325 GCA_013389825.1 Crypturellus undulatus | reverse complement strand
CTGCGAGCGCCCCGCGTGCCCCGCGCGGCCGGTGCCGTTCAGAAGAAAGAAGCGCGCGGGGCTGGGAGCCGGGCGGCGCGGCCCCGCGTCCCGCGGGAGCGCCCGGCCCGCAGAAATAACTTGTGAGAAAGCTCGCAGTGGGGATTCGCATCCGGCATCGAGTGAGGTGCCCCCCGCTCCTGTCGGCTTCTGGGGTTCCAAAGAAACCTCACGCTGACAAAAATGATCTTCTTCTGGATGAACTACATTTAAACTAATTCAGGACCTTTCCCCCCCTACCCCCTTTTTTATTGCAGATTATGTATATTTTGAAAATTCCTCCAGCAATCCGTATCTCATCAGGCGAATTGAAGAGCTTAACAAGGTACACGAGTGTCTTAAGATTCCTCTTTAACCTTTGTTAATAGTCAGTGCACTTTTCAAAAACTTGAGAACTCTCTCCATCCCATGAGGCGTCCATCAGCAGAGTCCTTCGAAAGTTTTGCACTTTCTGAAGATCTGTTGCGTGGCTTCTCTACATCCAGTTACTGAATTGCTGTGTACGTTCAGTTATTGAATTCCCACCGTGTGAAACACTATAAACCCTGTTATCTAAGGGAAACACCCAGCTGATCATTCCAGGTGGTCAGGAGTAAAAAATCCCCAGGCCAAATAAACAATGCTGGGAATGCTCGAAAGCTTGGGAGAATAATTACTTTAATTCTGTATATGGTTATGACATTGTGAATCCATCTGGAATGATAGTGATCCTGTAAGGTGCCTGCTTTTGTTCATGGGTGTAAGTGTATATGTGTGTGTTTTATATGTGTGTGTGTGTGTGTGTGTGCGCGTGTATACACACAGAGTAGGTATCGGTGAGAATTTGCAATCGTCAAGTAATAGGATCCCAAGCTTCTGTTGTGGTTTTTATTGCACTTATTGGCAGCTTTGAATGAAAGACAGGGTCTTGAATTAAATAGTCTGTATTCTCTGGCTTAATCTTGCGTGTATTTTTATTGAGTTGTTGCTTTTCAGAGTGTCTTCTTGAGGAAAACACGGTTATTTCTTGCTTCTTGCACTCCTAAGCATGTTTTTGAAGCATCCTAAGGATGGTGTTTTTTTTTTTTTTTTTAACTCTTCTGGATAGTGGCCCATTTATCAGCAAACTATGTCAAAAGCAAACAGTCAAAATTGCTATTGTCATGTGAAGGATCATGTTTTTTTCTGTGGTTAGAAAATAAATTAGAACTTGATGAACTGTGAAAATTTTCTTCTTAGTAATGAAGTATAAAACTACCCCAGCCATGATCCATGGTCTTTGTTAGCTCTACCCAATACTGCATTAATTCCTCTACTGTTTATACATGGCAAATCAGTTTGGACTTTTATTGGCAAAGAATATTTTTTATTTACAGCAATTAAAGTGATTCCAATGATGTTCTAAATGTTTATTATCTTCAAGCTGTATTGCTATAATTTAATCTTGCTTGTGGATGGTAGAGCAGAGTCATATATTGATTTTTGAGAGAGGTTTCCAGGATATAGTCCAGATACCCTAATTGTGAATTATGTGCTATTCATTTGTTAAAGACATTGAGCAAACATGGAGATGTTATGCAAATACTTGAAATGCTTTGGTTTTCAAATAATGAAATGCTTTGGTTGTCCATCTACCGGACATAAACTTTTTTTTTTTTTATTAAACTCATTTAAAACAATGTTTTATGGTACCACATTTTGAGTTGTAAATATAATAAATAATTTGAGCTATATAACTAACTTTCTAGTATTTGGCAAAAGAAAGAGGGATCACTTTAAAATATCAGTAGATTTTTGACCTTTTGTCATTTTCAAAAGGTAGATTTCTAATAAGACAGATATAAACAGTTGTGAGGTAAGCAACTTCTATCTTGTGAGCTGACATGAATTTTCAAGTAAATGTTATATTAAATATAGTTTCAAAAGTTGGCATGGTAGTTTGATGTGTTTTTTTTGTCTAAAACTGAGTTACAAAGAAATGTTTGCAAGAGTAATATTTCTTAAGGATTCCCATAGTATTGATGCTACATTTGCAAGTAAGAATAATATATAAAATTCTTAAAAATAATCTTTTTAATAAATGCATTCTGTGAACTGAGATTGATATTGCCATCCAACAGGAAGTTCCTCCTTTTTGGGTAACTCTATGGATTTCAGCATTACTACTCTCATGAGAATACTAATAGGAAAAAATGGTCTAGAATGTGTTACGGTTACTGCTAGCTGGACAAGGATGGATTCTGACTTAATTTCCCTTTCTTTTCTAGACTGCAAATGGAAATGTGGAGGCAAAAGTGGTGTGTTTTTACCGTCGAAGAGATATTTCCAACAGTCTTATAATGCTTGCAGATAAACATGCTAGTAAGTAGATTGTGCAAAACTTCCTTGGTCTTTCTATTGCGGCCTGCTCAGATTTTGCGGTTACTTGAAACTGTTTTTCTTTGGCATGAAGCAGTATGTTTTATATTGGGTATTAATTAAGGCCCACTTAGATGATAATTATCAGATAATTATCATAATCTGATGCTGGCCCTTTTCCTAGTATTTGCATTGGAAATTTAAATTAAACTCTATAAAAGTGATTGTAAGTCTCAATTCAAATATATATATATATGTGTGTGTGTGTGTGTTTTGGTCTGGAAGATACTGTTATTTTCTCTTTTTTGTATTAAAAGTAAATCCTTCATGTAAGTCACCTTAAGCTTTGGAGAATTCATGAGGGTCGGATTTTACTTTCTTGGCTTAGACATAAGTATGTGTGTAAAAGTAGTATCGAAAGGGCTGAAGCGTATGGCAGGAGAGTGAAAAACATTTGAAGATTTGTTGGTAAAGATCATGTGCATTATCATGTGCGTTAATGGGACAAGACCATCATCTTGATGGTCTTTTGGAAAAGCAACAAAATGGTGGTAACAGGCGGGGGGAATCATCTTTTTTAGCACATGCTGTTTCTAGTAGCAGCCGTTCAGTCAATGAGTGAAATTTCCTACTTTTCTGTACTTCTACAATTACAAATTATGAAGATAAAAGCCAGAATCAAAAAGAATTTGAGTTATTTACAAATACTGCATTTACATTTGTAAATAGCTGAAGAGTTACAATGTTAATATCTTCTAAGTCTCTTAACACATACTGCTAAAGAATGCAGTTTAGTTATAAATGATACCTTAGTTTTCAACATTAATATGTGAATGTGTATTATAAATCTCCAAATATTTTGTAATATATCAGTATGGATATCTTTAAAAAATATTACCTAATGCCACATTTTGTGTGCAGATAGATGATGGAGTAATTATACTCCTAGGAAAACATGTTAGAGTTTAAGGTCAAATTCTGCTAATTCTGATAAAAGATCTGATAAAAGTATCCCTAGAGGAGAGAAATGGCCAGATATGGGCTTTTGCTATATTCTTTCATTGACATAGAGAAGCTGATTTGAGGAGGTGGCCTATAGACTGATAGTTCTGTAAAGAAGCACGAGCTCTGCATTTAAAGCAGGTAGAAATACCATTCAGGCAATGTCGTTGTTTCTAATTCTCTTCATTATGCTGTTCTCTAAGTTTAACTGTGCAGTATTTCAATGCTAGCATTATCTTGGTTTACCTTTTCAAAGGGATGATTTATTTAAAG
Organism: Crypturellus undulatus; assembly: GCA_013389825.1. Taxonomy (NCBI): domain Eukaryota; kingdom Metazoa; phylum Chordata; class Aves; order Tinamiformes; family Tinamidae; genus Crypturellus; species Crypturellus undulatus. Next base: position 212,674 of record VWPW01021532.1, on the reverse strand, counting down.
TGTTTTTTTGTAATGCAGTTGGATGTGCTTGAAGTTTTTTCTCTCTACCTCTTTGATAGTGTTCAGTCCCTACAGTCATTGTATTCTATGAGTGCTTCAGTGTGAAATACACAGAAACGTGAATGTTCTAGTGAGTTTCACTATTTTTTTTGTTTGTTTATTTTCTAGCATGGCAAGGGGAAGGGAGGAATGGAGAGGATAATAATTTTGTTGGAAATGTATTTTTTTAATTTGTTTTTAAAAGATGGGAATATTAGTCCTGCAGGCATAGTTTGATCGTAAAAAGCGAGGAATGTTTTTCCATTTCCCATGTGAGCTTGCTTAGGTTGTCAGCACTTTGATGCAAAGGACTTATTGACACTCCAGTTCTCTCTCACCATGGCACGCTCAACTGTTTGGTGTCAGTAGAATCACCATGGAATTTTCTATCACATGGTTTCAGTATTGAAACCTTTTCCTGTTAAGACGATAAAGACAATTTCTGGTTGGTTCAACAAGCATCCTTAGAATGCCTCTGTGCTGGGGAGGCCATAAGGCTTGTAGCTCATCAGTTTCATGGATTAGGTTTCTCTGTGGGCAGCATCTTTTCTGTATGTAGTGTTTTCCCTCTGCCTAATCTGTGAGAAATCTATACAGCAAAGGTGTCTTTGGAGATGCATGTTCCAGTTCCAGGGGGCAGCACACAGGGAGAGGTTACCGTGCTGAATCTTCTGTGCAGCTCATGCAGCAAATGTATTTAAATGTCAAATCAGTTTAAATGTTTTGATTCTGGAATACCACAATGTTCTGTTTAAAAATACAATGTATGTAAACCAAACACTTGGATGTGTACAAGTTGAATGTTTAGGGAATATTTTTGTGTAGCTAAACGTGTTGAAACTGCAGCATTTCTACCTGTGTAATTATAAAGGGAATACCAGAAGATAAGAACTTCTTACAGAATGTAAATTCTAGCTCAGTCAGTGGTTGTTCCAGTGTATGTGTTCAGTCAAGTCTTCTAAGTGTTCAGCTTGAACATTTTTACAAGGAAAATTAATATTTCTAGCAATCTTCTCTTCCTTGTAGAGGAAACTGTCCTGGCTAATGTACTACTTAAATTTAGGGGGAGAGAGGGAATGTGTGGAGGTGTGTGTGTGTTTTTTTTTTTTTTTTTTTTTTTTTTATGACATTTACATTTCTAAAATTTACATCTTATGATGTAGGTCTTGGTCCCTTTTACTAAAAAAGAAAATCATCTAATACAAAAATATTCTGCAACTTTATTTAAGAACAAATTTTCAATAACTCTTGAAATCAGTTTCAAAACAATTTTAAAGTATGTTTAAAATATGGACAAATGGAATGAGCCAAATCTGTGATACTCTTACAGGTAGCATGTGTAGGTATCCTGCTGCTTTGAAGAAGTCTTCAAAAAAGGTTCAAGATACATATATTTTAAAAAATCAGGTTTTTCTTGAAACAGACTAGAAATCCCTTAATTTGAGTATCTGATGCTAATCTACAAGGAATTGGTCCTTCCTCTGATTTTTATCTGGTGTTCCTGGTAATTTTGGTGATGTCTGGATAGTTAACATATCATTTTTATTTGTCTGCCAGTATCGTGTCAGTGTAGGCCTGGTAAGAGTTATTTTAGCCAAGTGTAGCTGCTGAAATCCAGGGGATCTTTGAAAGATGCCTAAAGACATTACTTTCCCCCACTTCTGTTTCTGTTACTTTAAAGCAGTGTGGGATAAGGCCAAATAAAGGATCAGAACAAAATATTGGTCCAAAACAGCTTCCTGTGAGCACCCTCAGTTCAGGGTGCAGGTCGAGGAGTTGACTCCCTCCTGCATGTCACAGGGTGAGGCTCATTTTACGGGGAAAAGGAGGGAGCGATGTCAAGGAGAGAGCAGGCAGTAAGGAGTTACTGCAGCAGAGGACTGAAGTACCTAGGAAATAAACGGGAGGTATGGGACAAAAATACACCTTGTTGAGATGGGACGAGCAAGCACAGGGGTGGCGCTGGGTGTTTCCTAATGAAATGGACTGGTGTGGTGAGTGGGGAGAGAAGTCTTCAGGTGTAGCTGGATCTGTAAAATTCGTCAGATCTTTAAGATCCAATGGAGTTCATGTAAATGTTTAATGATTAAAATCTGCCAATTTTAATAGCTGGCAAGGGGGCTATACTAACTTCATACCACCATTAATTTTGTGTTCTAGTGATGGAATAAATTCCTGTATTTCTTCCTTTTGTAGTGGATCCAGGCATTGTTACTTTCCTGAAGCTGTCCAGAATAGCTTGGGTGCACAAGGAGATTTTTCTACAGTTCCTTGTCCTTCAAATTCTTTCGTCTAGTGACATACTGTTGTGTAATACACTACTTGAAGTTATTCTTCTATTGCTGTTCCTCAAACAGCTTTTTTCTAGGCAGCGTTCTGGGGAGGGTATAAAGAAAAAACCCTTCTGCCATCAGGCACCTTGTGCTCGGATCTGCTGAAGGCTTACCTTGACTCAGATGTGTGGCGCTCCTGGCTGCACTGCCCAGGATTTTTCTGTGAACGTGTGATGTGTGACAAGGTCCACACACAACAAATTATTTTTTTGATGAACCAAATGGTGCTTTTATGAATGACCAAAGAGTGTAAAAATAATCTGACACATCTTAGTATCAGTAAGTGTGAGAACAACTGCAAAGCTGAGATATTCTAGAAGACAAAAGTGTTAGTCAAAAATCTGTGTGCTGTTTTTTTTTTCACCCATTTATGCTCTTTGTGGAGATGACTTGTTGTCTTTACTTTTTGTAGCTATATTTTTACTTTTAATGACATTTTTCTACCCTTCGGCACCTGAACAGTCATATTTCATGTCTCATTGCTATGCAAGCTGGTTGGTCTGTTACAAATCAAAACGTTTTGCACAAAGTATAGGAGAGGCCTCTAGGAGCAAAGGAAAACTCCTGCTAGTGATTTCTGTCAAACATTTGGAGCCTGTACTCAGTTCTGACCTTGAGTCTGATGCTAATGTGTCATTTTCAATAAAAAAAAAATTCTTTGTGCACTTCAGATTTGCTAACTGTAAAATAATACTCTTATGAAGCCTCACTAAACTTGACCAAAAATAATTTAATATAGCTATATATTTTTGTAACTCCCATTATAACCCATTAAAAGATCCAAGTGCTTCATAAATAATTAGCTTCAAAAATAATACTGTTTATTTTTGTAGTAGACATTTATTTCTGTAACATGCAAAGGTGCTTCACGTTTGTGAAAAAAATAGCAAAATTGTTTTGTTTTGGTATTCGCATCATCCCTCAGCTTTACGATGAGTGCCAACCATTCCAGGTGCATCCAAGAGACTGCAGCCATTAATATTTCACCTGATATTTGGAAGCATTTTGTCTAAGCTGAACAGCAGTGTAGCATGTAACACAGGAGATAGCAAGAAAATGAACTTAATTTGAGAAATACTATTTACCTTATGATGCAAATGGCTTATATTAATGCTCCCAAAAGTATACAAAACAGAAATGCAAATTGCTTTCACATTTGTCACCAGTTTTTTGAATATAAGGTTGCTGTGGTGTAGTAGTCTTCTTAATATTCAGTTCCAAGTAAGACACAGGAGAAAGATTGTTTCTGCTTTCTTCGACAAGTCAAGAAATATAACTTGGAAAATTTGGTTTTTCAAGCTATTTTTTTTCTCGAAGTATGCAAAACTAAAACAAGAATAAGGAAATTTGTACATTCAAACTATAAGCAAAAAAGTGTATGTACGCACACAGCCTTGGTCTGGAGGCTGAGTCAAGGCCTCCAAAGTAAAATGCCTAGAATGCCTTTTGTTTTTCAGGGTTGTTCTTATTTCTCAGTCACTTGCTTAATTTGGTATAATTCTAAACACTACTAATCCAGTGTTACTATGTTATTTTTGTCCAGTCTTAGAATAATGGTTATTCTTTTTTTTTTTTTCTCTCGTATCTTTTTCAGTGTAAAATTTCTTGCATGTCAAATTAAAAAGCTGTTATTCAGAAAGGAAATATATTTCCTTTCTAAATATACATATTTCTTATATATATATATATATAGGCACACACACACACACACACATATATATATATATATATATCTTGTATTTTAAATCCCTCTTCCGAAAATCTTTTAAATGAAAGACTTTTCCTGTTAATTCATTATCTTTGAGTGGAGATTTCTCTAGAAACCTTAAGATTGACTTCTTTGACTCATTAGTTCCCTTAAGACCTTTAATTACATGTTGTTTATCTAATGAAAGTCAGACACAAACATTTATTCTTGCATCAAATATCCATTTTATCTGTCTTAATAATTTTAAATGTTAAAATAGTTCATATTTTTATTTTGGGAAAAGCTTATTTGGGAAACTGTTGTATCCTCAGCAAAACTTTTGGAGAATGAAGCAACAAAGTTGCTTTGTAGTGGAAATGGAAGTTGCCACTTGTTCCAGGTGCTCAGAGACCTCTGACTGTCCTTAGTTCAGTTTCTCTCTCAGCAGGTACTCTTGCCAATGAAAAAAGAATCATTGTATCTCTGCTCTTGATACAAATAAAACAGAAATAAACCATGTGAGTCCTAATTATGTTCCCATCCGTACAAGAAACGAAATCCTTAGAGCTCAAGAGGTGGGGCATGTCATCTCCTACGGAAGCATGGATTTTTTTTTTTCCATTGAGTTTAGTGTTCTACTGAAAGCTCTTCATTAGGGTACTGTTCGTGTTTCAACTGCACTGGACAAGAACGCTTCCCTTGTTCCTGGTATCAAGAAAAGTCTGTTGCTGTTGACTTGTGATGATGCATAGAGCTTTTCTGGATGTTAGATAGCAGAGGGATAGCAGAGCTGGGAACCAAGGATAGGAAAATCTCTTGGAGGGTTTATAAGGAAGAGGAAGGTTTGGCTGCTAGGTGTGCCCCAGGAGTGGGCGAGCAGACTTGTGTAACTGGTTCAGTGAGATGCTACTTTGTTAATTTCAAGTCTTCTGTAAATATGTTTGCAGATTAGCTGTTTTTTTTTTTTTGTTGCTGTTGTTATTTTTGTGTTTTTTTTTTTTNTTTTTTTTTTTTTTTTTTTTTTTTCTTGTGAGTACCAAAGAATTAAGAGAAAATTTTTTTTGACCTCACATTTTTGCCTTGCTTTCTTTGAAGAAAATCCCAGGCTTTCAGAAGTTTGTTTGTGAGCAAACCATCAGAAGACTTGTATGTTGGCTTTGAAGATGGGGCATAGAGCAAAGATAAAAGCAAACTTGGCAAGCCAGGAGCACTTTGGAGCATATGCTCCAATGGCTGTCTTTCTTGAGACTGGAATTCTACATATTTTACTTAGTTTACCTATCTCTATAATATCTCTTTGTTTTAAGAAGCACTAGCAAATTCAACTGTGTTACAGTATTTGCTTTTGGATATACTGAAGTCAGTGATACAGGTAGGATGCATCTTAAGACTGCTAAAGGATGACGGAGAGAATGTTCGTTAATCAGAGGCAGCAGAGCTTTTATGCTAAGGTATTTTTTATGTTAGTTTGCTTAGTACTTTCGCTGACAAATAAGCTAGGGCAATGATTTTCTTTTTTTCTTTTTTTCTTTTTTTTTTTTTTTTTGTGGGAAGAGATGCCCTTTTTGATCTCCTCAACCAGAAGAACATGAATTTGTCCTTCCTTTACGCTAGAGAATGACTTCAGTTGTAATTTGTTTGGGGGCAGGGGGCAGAATCAGAACTTGCTGAAATAGAACAAGCCGTGTCTAAAACCGTGTCCTTGTCGCCAAGGAGAAGTTGGTCCCAAGGCTCCTAATTATCTTTTTTGAGGGCGCTTTGGGTAGTCTCATAATTTATGAGTTTTGTTCATTTGCTTTTATGCAGCAACTGCATATTGCCATTTTTCCCTCTCTTTTATTTTTCCCTCTCAGAATGGTGAAAGCAATAGAAGCAGTAATGAGAAGCTTTTTGTTTCTGACAGTATCAGAGTCTTTGTTTTGTGAATGACACTTTATAATGAGTAGTTAACTGTAGCACACATTGTCTCATTAACCAGTTTCCTGTCAGCTCTAAGTGTCTCGTGAAAGTATTAACTGCTGTGCCTGGGAGCCGCTTCCTTTGGTGCAGGACCCCCTTGCTAGAGCGTTGATGTTAATGTCACTTTCTCTTCACTGGCTGAATGACTTCCCATCTAAGGTCATGATCATAGCAAGTCTTTGCTCTGGTGGCAGATTTACATAAATGCATTTTTCTTTTCACCTGAGGATTTGTGGTCTGTGCTTGGGTATGTAGGATTTTGCACTTAAGGAAGTATTTTGTCCATTTTGTGCAATTGCATCTGAATTTGAACAGAACTAGTTGACTAGTAGCCTCATCTATTGATTTGGTAATTGCTAGTGTCTTGCTGAAATAAATAGGATATTTCATGCATCTGAGATACCATGATCTCTTTTTTTTTTATATTTTTTTTTTCTCTTAGCTCATAAACTTCAGTGAGTTTTCCCATCCTTTCCCTAGTACACCCACACCATACGAAATCACCTGAGGCATAAATTTTAGTCTACAAAAGCATTGCTCAATTTTGCCTATCTGTAAAATGCTCCTTAGAGATGCACTTTATACCTTCAAAGAGTTCTCTGATATGCTTGAATCAATAGCTTATATTACTTAGGAGACTGAATGACACAAACTCTCTAGTTAAATAGGCTCTCCTGCTGTTACATATATACAGGGTAGGTAAATGCAGAGAGCGTGGGCCAGGCCTCAGAGTTTAAAGGCTGCTAAGCAGTAGTTCCTGTAGATGTCCATATAGCAGACAGTGGGGCGAAGCAAACAGTAGTGCCTGTAGCTTCATAGTGTGAGAGAGGCAGTGCTTATTTGCTTGGCGAATATGGATGTAGGGCTTCCTACACGCTGACTCATGTGGTGCTGCAGAAAAGTAGGAACAGCAGATTGGAGTCATATGTAAAGCACTGCTGTGGTTTGTTCATACATGTGTGTATATATATATATGTGTGTGTGTGTGTGTATGTTTGTGTTGAGTATGACCTGACCAGGTGCACAGGGAGCAGTTGAGTGGCTGGCTGAAATGGCTGTGCTCTTTGGAGATATAATTTGCCTATTTGATCAATACGTTGTTTTTTTTCTCTGTCAACTGGTATTCATAACTATCTGTGCAGGGGAATCTTTGTAGGGTAAAGTGCCTTCTGATTCTGCAATGTGCTGTCCAAGTGCTTCTGCAAGGATGCTGGCAGATGTGTTTTGTACTGATGCAGCACATCACACCCGTGGGCAAACAGGTTTAACTAGAAAAAAAAAATCAGTTTTGCCAATTAAATCCTGCATAATTACATTTCTAAAAGATTTTGGAGAGCTATGTAACTCATTGTGACTGTCACTGAATCTTAAACTTGCTTGCAGATCTAGGATGATATTCTCTGCAGATTGCATAGGGCATAATGTATGCATGCGTTCAGAGGTTATGTCAACCATGTGTATTTTCTGCTCCTGTGATCTGTTAAGCATCTATCAAGAAATAGCACAACTGAATTAAGCATCTTCCCATTTCCGTATAAGTGATGGACTTGTTTTCATTTGCTTGTGCTTACATGAAAGATTATGGCAGCAATAGACAGTGCTGAATCTCATGTCTTGGTTTGGTTCCCTGTAATAAAATTGCAGGCAGGTAACCTGTGTAGAATTGTTAGTGTTGGCAGGGTGAGCGACCTGTAGCCTTGTCCTTCATGGCAGAGTGGCCCTTGCCTACACGAGAGCCCTTTCAAGCTGGATGCTTTGACCACGGCTGTTGTCATGAGTGAAATCTGGAGTCTTACTCTCAGTGGGGCTTCAGGAGGCCAAGATCTCTACCAAGCATTAAAAAGGACTCTGATATAAGGACAGATTTTATATTTATTTAGACCTTCAAAGAGTGTCTAGTTTTATATGCTTTCATACTGCTGTTTCCTTTTATTTTTGTTTCTTTTTGTCATAAAAGGAAAAAATGTCAGGATCAAATACTGAATGTTTAGTATGTAAGAAGTGAATAATGGTGTTCTTGATATTTTACTTGGGACTCTACCAAAAATGGTATTTAAATATATCGTATACAAAACAAAATACTAAAAGTAGAAGAACTTTATTACCTTTACCTTAATTAAATCAAAAATAGTATATAATTTAAAGGTTTGACTGGTTAATATGATGTGATGTTTATTCCTACACTGAATTTTTTCTGGCATCTGAATTAGTACTTTAAAATATCTTAATGATTTTAGGTGATCTATATTCATCCCACTTTATAATTTTCTCAGCGCACGTGTCTACCTCCCATTAATTGGAACCTGGAGATCAAGGTCCACACAATGCAGAAAGAGTATTCTCTGGGAAATCACTTGTGCTCTATAAGGAGAATCATGTGCCACCCTGAGTAGGGGTAGGAAAGTGTTTGCACAATCTGTGCCTTTTCTTATCTGCCAGTAAATTTTGCAAAGCTGTTTACCTGCTGCTGAGGATGGGAATTATGTATTAGAAAAGCAATTTAGATCTCTCAGATTCTGATTTTCATTATTATACAGCAGGAGAAAATTCCAGTGTAGATATTAACTATGAACTCTGGGTTCTTGCCGAGAACATGAGATTTTTGAGGTTCTTAATTCTCTAATTGGCTTGTACAATGCCTTTTTATTAAGGAGTGGCAACTGTACTACTTGTCAGCTTCCTAGCTCAGAAAGAAGCTTAAGAGAAAGACTGTCTAAAACAAGATGCGAGTAGGAAGCCTGTAAGGAAATAGTGAAAATCCAGGTGATGCGGAAAGTTGCTAATAAAACTGGTCTAATGAAAATGTAAACCAGGTCTGGTAATTCTGAAAAGCAGGCACGTATTTTTCTGATTCCTTGGTAACAAGTGGCCCCTACAGTGTGTTTTCTGCTCTGGAGGAGGGAGTTTTCTCTGGTCTGCCTAGGCTCCCATCTGCCTGGCGTTGTGGCAGGTGGCCTTTGTGTTTCTGGCACAACACACCAGGTTCCCCAAATCCTGTTTTGGCAGCATAGGGTTCCTGTGTCTGTGAGTGTGTTTGGAGGTAGGAGGAAAGCTTTTCACTTTCCTTCCTAACCCTAAATGGTTACAAAAATTACTGTTCAGCTTCTGATTGGACTGATGAGCTTGATACCAGTGATTAGATACTGGATCTCTATTTCACCATACTGTTACTGTTCTTGTGCTTCTGCAAGATCCTCTTCTTTTGTAGTAGTGTCATAAACTAGTTTGCAGTGATAAATAATAATAGAAACCTAATGTGTTTGCTGCTGTATTTATTCATGAAACATTTTATTTGTTAAGTTTTATTTATTACTGTAGCCTAATAATTCTTCCCTGTCTTTTACCCACAAGCTTCTTGCTCTCAAAAGCGTCCAAGAGTAACTATCCCCCCAAAAACTCTTTATCATGTTTGGGAGTGGAGAGTTCCCTAGTAATGAGAAGTAAGGTAACTTCTGTTAAATATTTTTGCCACAGACCTGTGATAAACATGATAGTTACCATGTTGGTTATAACTTACTGTTATTCTGGAGTCATGTTGCCATTATATGGTAACATGCTGCTTAGATGCGCGCACACACACACACACATATACACACACAAATCTCTTTGGCCTGACTTTCAAAATGATGCTACATTCCTAGGGAGTTGGTTTGACACCTCGTAATGTCTGCTGAGTGCAATTATTCCTGTGGTTTGTCACCTCTCTTACAGCAGTGGTGATAATGACCTGGATGAAAATCATATAAGAAGGTGGACGAGGTCTGAGAGGCCGCATGTCTATCACCACTGCGTGGAAGGAGTTAAATGTACAAGTGTTTGCTGTAAACACAGCCTGACAGTCTTTTTAGTCTACCTGCAGGATTGCTCAGATTCACATATTAGATAGTTATGTACTATCTGAATGACCCATAATACTGTGGAAGCTATGCTTCAAATTTCTAATCCTACCTGACAGGAACAACAAATATAAAATTGATTTTACATGTTCTGACAACAGTCTGAATATCGCACTGACAGACATGGTGCAAGTAAAGCTAATTAATTCAGCTTTGGTAAACACTTTCTCAGTAAAAGTGACAGCATAACTATGTGCAGTCTAGCTCATAAAGTTGATTAAACTGCTTCACTACAGCACCAGGAGGTTAAATATCAGAACTAAGTTAGTATAACACACCATGTGGCCCAGAAACCTCATGCAGGCTAAGCAAATTGGCCAACTGTTCACTTGAGAGCTCTTTATTTTCAGCCTGAATAGAATGGTTCATACAGGCTCCACATTTCTCTTCAGTCCTCGTTCTGGCAGTAAATAGATTTTCCCCCTCTTCCTGCATTCTGTACTTATAATACTTACTGCTGTAGCATCCAACTGACAAATGCTTATTTGATACTTCTGCCATGACGAGCCAAGCTGAAGAGACTGCTGCACATCAGTATTTCCTTTGATCTCTGTAGCCATCTTGCTGCTGTTCGACATGCGCAGCCCTTACAACCTGCTGATAAAAGTAGCTTGCAGTGCGTACGATGCGTATCAGTTTCGAGCTGTGTAAAGAAGGAAAAGGTGTGCAGGAAAGGAAAGAAGCTATGAAGCAGTTCTGAAAGTAGCCATGTCCTGAACTGAAGCTTCCACTGATCTAATTTAAAGTTTTTTTTTTTTTTTTTTTTTCTTTTTTTAAACAACTCTGTGAAACTGTTGCGACTCTGCAAATGGTGCTAGAGGTTTAAATCTCTCCAAGCTTGTGCAATCCAGATGCAGCTGGATTGACATACAAGTTTCAAAAATGGGAACAGTTAAATTTAAGAGGTAGGGAATTAATGCACCACAATCTTAGACTTTTTTGCTGATTTTATTTGTCATCAGTCCTTGCTGCTGTTGAAAGGAGTGGTCTTGGGTTTTTTTCCCCTGTTATCTTTCTAGTCGTCTCTTATTTTTGTTCCCTTCTTTGTGTCTTTGCATCCCTTCTGTGTGAAGACGCACCCAGGAGTTAGTCCAAGGAATTGATCTGGATGGGCGGGCAACTAGGCGAAGAGAAAACTGCTCCCATGGCCTGGCTAGGAAGGTAGTGGTTAGTAGCGAGGGTACCCAACCTGGAGGAAGAATCAATACTGTGATCTGTTGTAAGCAATGACCTGGAGCACAGAGCGTAGCAAGAAGCATGAAGAAGAGGGTAAAGATGGAGCCGAGCTCCGTGCAGTGGTGGATAGCGGGAGGATAAGAGGCCAAGGGGCTTCAGTTGAAGCCGTGGGTGTTTAATGCGGGTGCAGGGAGGAATGTTTCATTGTGCACACAGTGCCTGGAGAGGCCAGGCAGTCCCTGGCTCTGAAGATTTTTTCGAGACCCAGCTGGATAAAGCTCTGAGCAAGCAACCTTGCAAAGCAGCGGCAGAGCTGCTTTGGGGAGTAGTTTGTAGTGGAGACGTCCGGAGGTTGCTACCCATCTGAATTACTCTCCATTTCTGTGATCTTATGGAAACAACAGGCAGTGGTTGGTTTAGCCAGCCGCTAGTTGCAAATATCACTGTGAACAAGTTGGTGGCAATACAGGGGGGGAACCTTCACCCTGCTTTTTAAGATTCCCTTCGGTGCTTAAACTAAGTTTTGCCCTCTGTTGCAGCAGGTGAGGGGCGCGCCTGGTTGTATATTCAAGTAACATACGTGAGGATGTTAATGTAGTTACTGACTGGTGTTTAACCATAGAGTGGCTAAAGGCACATTTAGGCTGTTGTAATTGTCCTTGTTTTGTTTTTTAGTTATTTTTCAAGCCATAAAATGGATTCATTATGGTTCTAGTGACTCGTGTTCAGTTGCTTTTGATTTTTGCTTTTAAAAACAAGCAGATCTTTGCAGTAGCAAGCTTAACTTATCACAAAACTATCAATAACTCCATGTACAAAGACAAAGTGGCATGGATGGTTGTTCTCCCTTCTCCTGAAGATTGTTCAAGAGAATACCATTTTCTAGCAATGAGTCCTGAAAAATAAAGGAGGAAGAAAAGAGCAAAATTAACCACACTGTTTTGAAGTGCTCCATTTTATTTTCTTGTAGTGTGACACATATATAAACTAAACAAGGATTATAGTTTCTTCCCAGTATCTGTTGTCTGTTGGTCTCAATTCACTTTGACAATAGTTTGCATCAGAGAGGAGGAGGAGGGTAGGTCTGTAGCACCAGCAGCAAAAACATCGTGAGTGCTCTGGTTCTCTTGAAGAAAGTAAATATTTGCAATTGCTGATTAGAAAGCCAATGTATAATAGATAAATCTGGAGCTTTAGGAGGTCATAGGAGTTCCCTGCTTTTACTCTCCAGGATTTTTCTTTTAAATAGTGAAATATTTCCTACAGAAGAAGAAAAGAGCTACAAAAGAGAATATTCTTAAAACTTCAGCCAAGTAGCCTGAGGGATTGTCTCAGTTTTGGAATCCGATGCTTTTCATTTTTGTACTTGTATGGCAAACTTCAGCATATTTTAAGTTGCACAACTTTGAAATGAATTTTATTCTCTCTCTGATCTTGGAATAATGAGGCCTATGAATGTCATCACTGTATTTCTCTATTGAAAATATTTGTTCACACTGAGCCATTGCTTTCTTTCACTAAGTACTGAAAATGTGCTTATCCTAGCTTTTCCAAACTTTATGGTTTCCTGTGGTTCGCTTCTGTTTCACTCATTTGACACAAATAATGACAAATAAGATTTCATACACGTTTCAAATATGATACAAAAAACCATACCTCTGAAAGTATGGAAGTTCCTGATATGTTTTTTCCTAATAGACCTTTACGACCTGTTCTTGGCAAAAACCTGGATGAAAGTCAGCTATTTACAGGTTTCTTCTGATAGAGTCCTTTTTGGTTTTGTTTTGTTTTGTTTTTTCTTTTGTTTTGTATCACTGTGAAGCATGTTTGATCTTTAGTTTTCTAGCTTTGTTATGACCTCCAGTACTTATTTCCAAAATCTAGATTTGTATGCCTAAGGCAAACTTTTTATAATATTGCTACATACTAATACTGCTGTTAGTTTTGCTTTATAATGGTGATAACTTAAATTTTCTCGGAAGGAGAAAATTTAAGTTATACTGTGCTAAGAGTGGAACCAAGCTGTGTCTTATTACCTATGGAGGTTAGCAATGCTATATCAGGCAGTTATGCCAGAAACGTGTGTGTGTTGCATTCCTAGAAACTTAAAATAAAGTTATGTTGCATTTTGTGTTTAGGCTTGGTTGTTTGTAAGAGATGGTGTTTTTTTTATTTTTTTTTTTTTTTTCCTCCTGATTTCAGCTTCAGACTTTTAAATTGTGATTGGATTATATAAGTACAATAAATATAAAAGTGCTTTTTTTTTTTTTTTTTTTAATTCTTGCTCTGAGGAGCAAGTGCTCTTTAGCCACTTGAGCTGTTTTAGCCTCAGCAGTAGGATTCTTGATGCCTCTTGAGGGCACAGAATCCCACATATTTGTCTCACGCCTAGTATCTGCAGTCAGAGGTCTTGGATACTTCAGACTGTCTAAAATGGCCCCAGACACCTCTGTTTTGGTGTCTAGACTGCTTTCCAAATGCCTGTTTCTTGTCAGCTGTTTTCAGATGGTTATACAAGATTATAATACAAGATTATTTTATGTCTTAATATTTTAAAGTCTTGTTTTATCTGCACATATTGTTGGGATCTAGTAAAGTTTAGTACTTGAAGGAAGTAGGGTTTGCAGTTTCCATGGGCAGTGCTTTAACAGTGTGTTGTTGTTGGTCAGTTGCAGTTTTAGGGGAAATTCCCCTTCCCCCAGGACTTGGAGCAGGGTTTTACAGGGCCATCAGCAGAGAGCAAGGGTGTCTATTTTGGACAGAGGTCTGTTTTAGACCAAGCAGCAGGTCTACCCACAGAAAAGAGGTGAAAAAAGATGGGGAAAAAAGAATAGTTTTTGCCAGTTTTGCCAGTTTTTTTGCAGAATCTTACAGTTCTTTGAAAGACATCAAGTATAACTCAATAGGCAAGGAGCATACTTTGGTAAAGGATGTAAGCAGAATGATCAGAACTTAAAATGCTTTATATTCTGTCAAGTTATATAAACTACTGACTTGCTAAACTGATCCGTTCTTTAAAATGCTAAGGGAGGTTGCTAAGGGGAGGGGGGAATGTCAACTGAAATGGCTGCAGCAGTGTTATGTAACAGAGCTAATTTCAATCTACATTCTGCTTCTCTGCAGAAGAAGTTGAAGAAGAGTCTGAAACCACAATTGAGGTTGACTTGACTGATAAACAGAAACATCAGTTGAAGCACAGGGAGCTGTTCCTTTCTCGTCAGTATGAGTCTCTTCCTGCAACACACATCAGGTAAGGAGAAGTAAATATTGTTCATCTGTGTGTTCTGCTGAGGTGTGCTGCCTGTCAGAAGCTCACCTGTTAGCACACTTTGCCTTTATCTTGTGGAAGGATGTTGCTGATCCCAGCTGAGAAGTGCTAGTTGTTCCCCTGAATTGCTTCCACCACCTTCTGGTACTCGATGCTTGCGTGCTGGAACGGGCAAGGTTCTCCAGCAGAGCTCTGGTTTACCTGTTAGAACCTCAACTGATCACAGGGTATCAAGTCAGTCTCCTCTCACTTCAGAAGAGCTATTTCTTTTGTTTTGGTTTTGTTGATGCTGTTTTCACAATTTTGTCTACCCAGGGAAATTACAGACAGGTTGAGAAAGGAGGCAGTGACTGTGGTTGAGTTTGAAATCTGGGGCTGTGGGCATTTACAGATAAAGTTATCCCAACTTACTTCAGTAATGATGAAGTCATGATTGAATTTGGCTGCATTGAAAAGCAGTGAAAGCATTTCAGATGCTATATCCTTGGAAGCATGATTTTAATTCTGAAGTTTTTAAAAAAAAAAAACTTTACCCAAAGGATTTAAATTTGGCATGCTCTCATGTGTGGGTTTTTTTTTTTTTTCCTATATATAAATTTAAATTGCCCTAATGCTAAAGCCGAAAGAGACTTGCCTAAACCACAGAAGTTTTTGGTGATTTTAATTCTGTAAATGATGTAAGCACTCGTGTAATTTCCCATTGAGTAGTCAAGCAAACTCTGCTTTTTCTGGGAAATGTTTCCAAAAATGGAGGCAAAAGGTAAGAAAGAGCATGGTGACAAATAGAGGGGGAGTGCATTAAGTATAAAACAGCAACTCTTTTAGGTTGGTATTCTGAAAGAATTTTTCTCAATGCATACAGCTTGCTTCAGCCATTTTTAGACCATAGCCTAGAAGCTGTGAAAAAAAGAAATGCATTCTTCTGCTCCTGTAGAAGAATGACTGTGTGTGTATGTATGTATGTATGTATTTTCTTTCTCTCATCGGCAACAAACTTTTATTACTTTTCTACTGGCAACACAAAAACTAGAATTTGGAGGATTTTTATTAATTTCCTCTGCCTTTTTGAATTTGTTCTCTGACTTTGAGAAAGTCATTTAACTGTCATACCTCAGCTTCCACAACTATAGCATAGAGATAATAAACCCTCCATTTCTTTTCCTCACTTTGATATTTAGGTATTGAAGTGAGGTATTATCATCAGATATTCTCTGGATAGAGACAGGGTAACATAGAAGCATTGTAAGTGTCTTGTAACCTCCCAGCTCAGACAGTAAATGCAATAATCGTTCCCCAGTAAGTGCCCTTCACAAGGGATCCAGAAAAGCATGTGGGGAATTCATAGTACACATCATAGTAGCACCACAACAGACAAATGCAACGTGGTGTCTCGTAGCTGCTCCTCGGAACAGGTGAGTGCTCTAGTGCTGTGCTGGCACATGTTGCCAAGACCCTGACCAGAGCATTCCATAACATGTCTTATGTGATCTAATGAAGTTTTAAAACAGAGGTAAGATTATGAGTAAGATTTAAAAAAAATAATAATAACAGGAAGGAAAATACATTGCAAAATGTTTTTTAATCAGCTCAATAGCCTGTTTGCTTATTAATGTGCAGATTCAGTAATTCTTAGTGGTTTTCATAACTTCTGTTAATTATTTTGTACTGTAAAGGAGGAGATATTGCAAAGATAGCACTGCACCTTTCTTCCAACAGTATCTTGAAAATTTTTAAAAATTGTAAAATAATGCCTTTTGATGGGACATCTAGAGGTCACCTACTGCAAATCTCATTCAAGGCAAGGCCACCATAGATCAGGTTGTCCAGGACTTTGCCCAGTCAAGATTTTAACGCGTCGATGGAGATTCTACAGTCTCTGTGGGTGTCTGTTCCAGTGTTTGACCACTACTATCATCATCATGGTGTGTGGGGTTTTTTTTGTTTGTTTGTTTTCCCCTACAACCAGGTATTTTCCTGAGTGGGACTTGATATACCTTGCTTCTTGCCTTTCCAGTGTGTTTCTCCAAAACCAGCCTGCCTGTCTTATTTATATACCTTTTCCTCGAGTAGCTGCAGACAGCAGTAAGATACTTCCCCCTCTTAGGCATCTTAACTTTGGGATGCACAAATCCAGTTGCACAATACTGGGCCCCAGTATCAGCACCCAGGGGATACAGCTGGTAATCAGCTCGATGTCCACCCTGGACTTGGTAGCACGTTACGGTCCTTTCAGCTTGGTGGTCCAGTAGTTTTCTTACAACCTGTATCATCTATTTCACCAATCCCTGTGTAATCAATTTTTTTTTTTTTTTTAAACTAAAGTCAAGGTAAACAACATTCACTGCTGTCCCAGACTCAACAAGCCAGTCTTCCCCTTAGAGAAGACCAGCAGATTAATTGGGCACAGTTGGTGCCAAGTTGACTCTTCCTTGTCACCATGTCCTTCATTTTAGATTCTTAGGCAACAGAAGCTTGAGTAGCTCTGTGGGCTTTTCTTAGTTCCCCCTGTGTATGATTTTGGCATCCTGATGGGAATGTTTTGCAGGAGAAAAGAAACGATACACAGAATAGAGTGGAGAATGGAGCTAAATGCTTTCAGGAGTAAGGAGATAAAAGCTCAGTTCTTTTGGAGGAAGCAAGAGGAGAAACCTGAAAGTGATTTTAAGAGCATGGAGGAGCCTGAATCATCTACAGTTGTTTTGGCAACTACAGATCTTACACTTTTTTGGCCTCTTCAACCAAGAGAAGAAACTGGCTAAATTTACTTGCTTTTCTACTTGCTTTTTAAGGGGATGAAATAATTTTACCTTGTATGGTATACTGCAGTTCTCTTTTTTTACCAATAGAGCCTTTACTGCTTTTGTTTCATCTTTCTTCTTCTCTTAGCTTTACTCTTTTTAGCTTTTCTTAAGGATAAATATGTCAACTCTCCAAAAAAGAAGAAGAAAACCAGTGACTGGAATTGCTTTTATTCCAATTTATAATTGTAAATGCAGTAATACATTATTTATACATATGCTGTAGATTTCACTCCTTATAGTTGCAAGTTACTGTTAGATTTCTACAATGTAAGTTTAATGTAAATAAATGTAAGTTTAATTCTGACCCTCTTTGGTTTCTGACATTGGCTTTGGGAGAAGTTAGATGCACTTTGCTTGCTTTTGAGTTATTGAAATGCGATTTCATTCTTTGCTGTCATTCTCTTATTGTTTGTGTGTGTGTGCGCGTGTGTGTGTGCTTGATATAATTATATACAGCTTTCTTGAAGTATCATTCATTTTCATATAAATGTTGGGATTTCTTAGTCTTAGTCTTGCTTGCCCTTTACATTAGCTATCATTATGCCATTTTTGTAGCTTTAAGAGGTCGTAGAAGCTTTCACAGCCAAATGTCAGATTTGTAAAAGAAGAAGCAGTGGGTGATGCAGAGGCTGCTAGATGTGACCGTGCTGTCTTCTAGCTGTGGTGCTCCACGCTGCACTGGGTGCCATGTGTCCGAGAAGGTCTGGTTGTTCCAGGCAGCCCCGGGCTGGCTCTTCTGGGCCAAGGTACTGTTTTCATGTTGGGCTCCTGTGCTAGCTGGGCTCTCAAGGACGGGCACTACCTTAGCATCTCCTTGGTGCTGGAGAAAGCACCAAATGTTCATTTGTCAAGTCATTTTAACTGCCTTTCAAAGTTAATACTTTGTATAAGTTGTGTTATATTGTTAATTTTGGTAACATTGTGTATATTTTTAATTATCCATTGTTATTTGTATTAGTTTTTTATCTTTATTAATTCTTACTAATAACTATCTGTTTCAGTGCTGGGATTGGGGTTGTGGTGTTTTGTTTTGCTTTTTAAGGCTTGCTTGGCTTTCGATGTGCCTTCTTTTCTCAGCTGTCCTAACAAAGTCAGTTTGAATTGGTTGGGCTGTTCAGTGCTGCAGTTAATAAAATAAAATAATAAATAAAATCATGAAATAAAATGAAGCTTGTATTATTTGAAAATAAACTGTCTGTATATAGCTTGAGACCAGAGAAAAGTTTTAAAGTATGTTGACTATTGACCATTTATAGGGAGAAAAAGGGCTTCAGTAGATTTCTGATATCATGCTGACTTTTTAATTGGTTGATACTTTTTTAAGAATAAAAAATAGATCTTTGGCAGGCTAAATAGTTCTTACTTTCTTAATCAAAGCAACATAAAAAACACCTTGAGTAAATAAAAATGAAATCTAGCAAATTTCTTACTGTTCAGCAATCTTTTAGGTAAGTTCAAGCATTTGAATACAAGTTTTTAAAAGTCTTTCCTGGAGACTCAAGAGTACTCATGTGGGTTTGTAGTGATCTTGTTGCTCTTTTGGCAAATAAAAGCAAGACATTTCTGAATTTTGTTTGTTTTCACCTAATTTTTGTGCTTGAATTTTAGTCTACCTAGAGTGAGACATCCATGCATGGTTGAAAAGTTCTCAAGTGATGGAATATTTACCATATCTTTTTGTAATGTTGTCATTTGCTGATAGTGCTTGTACCAGTCTTTTATGGGTGCCTGAAACATGAAATTCTGATCAAATAGTAGCTTGTGGGTTTTTTGTTTGTTTGTTTGTTTGTTTGTTTCCTGGAGCTTGTATTTTCACTGAGCACATTATGCTTCATCTTGGACATAATTTCAAGATGCTGAAGTTCTTGTTGAGTCTGGATGCTGGACTCTATAGCTGTGTAATAATGCATTATATCAGTGCATTATAATGTCTATTATTATGCTGATTATGACAATTACTATCATAAGCCTATACTTAAACACCTAAAAGTGTGGAGAGTCTATTTAATCTGCTATTGGGTTAACTAAGTGTTCCCTGTGTTTGTTAGGGGATTTTATTTGTTGCTTGGAATAAGCATCAAGTCAGTTTTTTTAATATTTTTAATATTTTCACAGCTGCAATTCAGAAAATGTTTCTGAATTCTGATTCCCAAAATCTTCACTTCTCTGTAACTTTCATATATCCCCTTCTTTGTAAACCTGTATTAAGATGCTCTTGGCTTGCTTTGTGAATTCCTTTCCAGCAAAGATAGGACTTCATGAGCCTTTTACAAGGATTGTAATTGCCTCAATCGTTGATGTGGGGTTTTTTTGTTTGTTTGTTTTGTTTTGTCTTTTTTAAGAGCTGACTAGTAGGACTGGGAAGTTGAACCTTTTCACAGAATGACTATGCATATGTCCTATTGAAAACTTCCCAATAGAACATGAGAAAAGTTCATATTTTTTATCCAGATATTTGGAGCCTACACATGTTTTTATATGTCAGCCTGCTTGTGTTTTTGAGGCAGACTCTTGGAGAGGCTTTGCACAGATATGTGCTTACCTGATGATTTTGATCATTAAGGAAGGAATACTTTTCTGAATTGTTATGAATTATGTCTTTTATTTATTAACTTTTTTGGCGTAAGGAGACTTGAAGCAAGTCTGCATTTTTTTGATTAAATTGTGAATAGGTAACAGCACTTAGAGTTGAAGAAAGCTGAAGTCTTAGGAATTCATGAAATGTTACAAATGGTGGGTGCGGGCAGTATCAGCAGGTTAGTTTGAAGTCGATGAGAATTGTGTACATGATTACTCCAAGACAGAATTTCTCCTTAAACATTATTAATTTTGTACACCAATATGGAAATCGGCACTCCAGTTCAACTCAAGGTTCTGATTGTTCAGACTGAAAGTTGCATGCAGCATAAAAACAGCCTGGGTTATCTGTGTGTGTGTATGTATGTGTGTGTGTGTATGTGTGTATATATATATATGTGTGTGTGTGTGTATGTTTTGTTTTTATAAGCTTAGATGCCAGGCATTTACCAATTAATTCGGCTGTACAGGAATCAATTTGCTGTGCATTCTGGTTTTAATCTTCTTTGAGCAAACGTATGTTAATTAGATAATCCCCAGCTTATTGATCTATCTTTTGGCCACAGATATACATCATGTACATCACATCTGTGGCAGTATTGGGAGATAGAGATTATTTTGATGGAGACACAGACACCGGTAGTGTACAGCTATCAAGCATGATTTTTATTTTTATTTTTTTCTTTTATTATTATGCTTGAGGCTGGTGCTAAGGTTAGGCAAAGAAAGTTCTATGCTATATTGATTCATATTTAACTTCTGGGCGTTGGCTGAAGAAAAAGAAAATCAAATTCTAGGAGTCTGTTACAGGTTTACATCACTGTAACAACCCGTTTATGCCTCTTGTATTTTCTTGTTTTTAGTGTTGTGCAATAATGTGCCTTGCAAACTGTAAATACTTCTGCAATCTGGAGAACTTGAAATTTGCTGTAAAACATCTGATATGTGTCTCTTAGCATCCTTAGCATCATACTATGTCCCTAAAGTTGTGCCTAGAAGTAGGATGCAGCAGGGCTGCTGCTGTTGGCTTCCCATATGTGGGGAGCTGGTTTCGTGTAGTTAGCGGAGACCAGTTCCTAGGCTGTGCTCTGTGATCATCACTGCAATTTAGCCTGCGTGGAAGGAGTGAAGACTTGGCAACAGTGGTTGCATTATTGGAAATCTTCAAAACATTTTCCCATTCAAGGCATAGCTCAAGATTTTTAACTTATGATGGCTTCCTCTTCCTTTCCTCTTCCTTTCACCTTATGGCAAATAGGAGAATCATTTATCTTGAGTTGTGTTCCTGCAAAAAACATTATTGCCCTCCTTCGTTTTGTGTGCTGAGTATAATCTTCAGCTGTCATTGAAATAATAGCATACGTAAAAATAAAATCAAATTTTCCTCACAAGCACTTTTCCTAATATTATCTCTCACTATTTTTTTTCTAATTTTATAGTATATCCTTGTAGTTTTTGTTTGTCTACATTCTGGCCCAAGAGATGCTCATTAAAATAAGATTTGCATCTCATGGGCTGTCTTACTCATCTGGTGAAAACAGATGAAGTAACATGCATGGCCATGCAAAACAGGAATGGAAGAGAACCTTCCACTGTTACTAGAAGTAGGAGTTATGCCGAAACAAGCAAGAACTTTAAAAGATGAAAATAGTTACTGTGGATCAATGTTTTATTTTTTTTAATTTTAAAGGTCAATGTTTTCATTAGTTTTTTGAATTTTGGGAAATGTTTAACTGAAGTAATTGAAGTAATTTCATTTTTTTTTTTTTTTTTTTTTTTTTTTTTTTTTTTTTAAAAAAAAAAAAAAAAAAAAAAAATTTGGAAAGATTTTGAGGTGTGTTTTTTTTTTTTTTTTT
>VWPW01021532.1:34518-191070 GCA_013389825.1 Crypturellus undulatus | reverse complement strand
TTTTTTTTTTTTTTTTTCTTCCCCGGATACGTATTTAATGCATATTCTGGAGAATTTGGGTTTTTCTCTACATTCTTTAACAAGGCTGTATCTAACAATGTTTGTATAGTGTCTTTATAGCATTTCTTCATATAACTTAACATGAAAATAACCAGAAGAATTTGTGTTTTCATTAAAATGAATGAATAAAGACACTCTTCTCATATATCTAACTGTTCTGAATGCTGATCATTGTCATGGTCTTGTTTTGAATTATGTTCCTTCATGTTTTCCATTTCTGCGCTGGAGCTCACTCAGACATAGCTTTTTTGTATTCCATCTACCCTATCTCTTCATCATCATTTGTATGAAATTTATTTTGTTCATTTTCTAGGTTACAAAGCTGGTAACATGTCACTTTTCATCTTGGCACATTTAATCTTGACTAAATAGTCTAGCTTTTTTTTTTTTTTTTTTTTAAGATGATAATGTCTTATATATTATCCATTCTTATGACTCCAGCCATCATATGACTGTATAATTGAGAAATCTAACCACAACATATGCCTACTGCATCAAAGAATTTCCATACTATTGCTTATTTCTTTAAAGAACTAAAATGAAATTTGGAAAATTACTAGCTTTAAGATGTAGGTTAGTTACTGCACAGTCCTAGCAGTTTTGCTAAAATTGATTTGCAGTATTTCAGAAATGAATTGGTTGAATTTCTTTGTCTTTCCATGAATATTCTTTAGGAGAATACCTAGCAATGATGTTGAAGGAATGGCCCTGCAATAATTATAGTTGAACAGATATCAGTGTTTTGTAGGGTCTATAATCTTTAGGAGGAAATGCTCTGGAATTACAAAAGGGAAAAAGAAATCCAAAGAAGTGATTGAGGTACAGGGAAACCTTCCGGAATCTCTGTTGGTGAAATGCTCTCATCGGCCAGCATGCCTCGTGCTCAGAGTTTTCATTTCATCTTTCCACTGTTGCGGTGGGATTGCGGTTCTCCTGACATACACTGAAAGGAGGAGAAAATGGGGAGATTCTGGGCTGCAGGTTAGTGAGGGGCCTAGCCCCGTTTCCCATGCTGTGCAGTGGTAACCTTAATTAATGGGACATTAACTGCCTGTGTTTGCTTAGTGATCAGTAGTTAACTGGCAGCTAATGCTTGTTGTTAAGCTGAAGTCAAGGTTCGCCAAAATGAGTGAGGGCTTTTCAGAAGAGCCCTTTGGGTTAGATCATCTTTAAAATCAAGGAGGTCTTTGCCAATGGTTTTATACACTGGTCTGTTATAAATGGCAGAATGAATGGTGTTGTAGGTCCTGTTTTCATTTGGCACTGGAGCCTCATGGTAAGTACTGAATAAATTGCCAGAACGGTGTATGAAGTGCGAAGTCACGTCTGAAAGGAAGAATATATGTCAATAAAATGATAATTCAGTTGAAAATGATAGTATGTTAATGGATGCCAGTTGTTAATGGAATGGTTTGGCACATTTAGTACTTAACATCCTCATTTAGCTATTCTGTGTTCCTCTAAAATACCATGTTTTGAAAATAAATCCACAGATTACTTGCAGGGAAGTCAGAGGCAGAGGGATCTGAGGCTGAACGGGTACTGGGAGATGAAGAGGATCAGAGGAGAAAAGAGAAGTGGGGGATTTTGGGGTCAAGTTCCATTGCGTTACCACCATGTGTTAGGCCTGGGCAGATCCATATGATTTCTGAAAAAGAGGAAACTTTGTGCTGGTAGCATTTGTAGAAGTGTTGTAGTTAGTGTTATAGTGTGGCCATGACAGAGATGGACAGAATCTCACAGTTAATTAGGAGAAATATTTCCATGCAGCAGAAAAGTACTTGGAGTTTCCGGTGCACTGATAAAGCTCATATAATTCTTTTGTTTTGTTTTGATATGTTTTCAAACTATAGACTGACTGATGACAATTGGGTTTGTAAGGTAATATAAAGGAAAAGAGAGCCTGTTCTATGAGGCAGTGACTTGAAAAGCTGGGCTTGCTTAACCTAGTGGTATAAAGACAAGCAGCTGGGCAGTACTAGCAGGACTAACAACAGGGACAGGCAACCTGCTTCAGTGATAGCTGGGATTAGGTGAGATTAATAACCCATAGAAGCTCCTTACAATCCAGTGCTCAGTCCAGTCCTAATTAAAAAGTCCACACCCCAAAATGCGTATACGTACATATACACGTACACATACAATGGCCCAAAATAAATGCACATAAAAACCTTTAATCCTAGCTATTAGCAGCAACATGCCTTTACTTGGCTGGGCAATGTCTTTCAGGCGTGGTAGCTTTTCTTACGTGTAGATACTGTGTGTTCTGCTGCTCTGTAAAAGCTTTTCAGCCTTGAATTCATGCTCTGATTTCCTGGGTGATCTGCAGCAGCCTTCAGCTGCTGTCTTGTCCTTTGGCTTTGGCTTTTTCCTTGCAACAGTTTCCGCCTTGGACCCCTTCGGGCAGTTGTACCTAAGGTCCTGCTGAGCCAGGCTTTGAGTTCAAGGCCGAGCCCCACAGAACTGTGCACAGCCATCGCAGAAGTCTGTTCCAGATAATCTTCTGTTTTTGCTGTCTTCTTTGATAGTGGGTAGACAGTTTCCTATGCCCTTAGCACTGTTGTTGGCAGAATTCCCCAGTGGTATAAGGCAGTGGAAATCATTTGCTCTGTCAGCAGTCACATTTGGCCTATTTTTATTTTGCAAAGAGGAAATATTTATTTTGAACTTGATTATGGAATGTCTCTATTTTTTTCATGTGATTTGTTTCTCATTATTAATAGATGTTTCTCTTGCAACACTATTTACCATTTGGATTCTCTAAAATAAATCAGGAATATTGTTTTTCTTTCCATATCTCTGTGGTTTTTTTTTTTGTGTGTGTGATGTTGTTTTGAGGTTTAAAATAAATCCATACCATTATCTGGACTTAAAGTTTTGCTCTTCTCATCTTAGTCTGCAATGTATTCTGTTTCTGTGACAGCAACTGGGTTTTACTGTACTTGTTCTTTAGTATATTACTAGTATATTATTAGTAGTTTAATAATAGATTGGAGAGTTGGGTTAACTTTCATTTTCTCAGTGATTGCTTTTATTTCTTTTCATGTGCATGTTGTTGGACTTGCTTGCTACTAAGGTTCCTACTGTCTTATGGGAATTCTAATTCTGGATGCTCTCTATCACTTTTCTGCCTTCTAAAGTAGGGAGGGTGGGGGTCTGAGCACATATTACATGTGTATGTGCATAAATGTATGTGTGTGTGTGTGGTGGATACAGGTGATGATTGCTGTTTATTAGTTCTGCAGCTTTATAGGCCAACACAAATTACTCAGTGTCTGATTTGAGGTAATGTTTGCTTTGTGCTGCCCTAAGAGAAGCTACATTTGCATGACCTCTCAGTGGGACTTGCTCAGTGCATTTTCTATCTGAATATTCCTGTAGATTCCAGAGCCTTTCAATAACCCTGACTTCCTGCCTGGCCTCAGGAGCTTCCTTTGAAGCCTTAGGAAGCCATTTTTTGCATCCTCGTTTTGAGAAATACTAGTTACCCATGTAACATTTTTTGTAAATTTTCTTTTTTAATCTACTTTAAAATTGATTTTAGACTATGTTTTAATAAAAAGCTGAGGTGAAAAAAAAAAAGGGTAAAGAATTGGCAAAGTGACACCATTTCCTTGCTAGTGATTCTGTTACATCAGGTGAAGAGAAAGTTTGTTTGAAGCTGTAGTGGATTTTTTTTTTTTTCCATCTGTAATCTAGGAGATAGTTTCATTCATCCAGGCCTTTGACCTGGGAGAGATTGTATAAATCTATGCTGGAGCAGTAGCTCACAGCTCTTCTTGTAATTCTCTCAATAATCATGATGGAAGCTTATTGCATACATCTATGTAGGTGGGCTTGTGTTGGGAATGTCAGTGATACTGGTGCTTATACAGATGAGGCACATACAGGTGAGCTGATACTGCTGATCTGATAAAATTTTGTAATTGGTATTTTATACCAAATCTTATATTTATAAAGTCAAAACAATTTGTTTAAAAAACTGTTCTTTGTATGTAAGAATCAGGAGTAATTTGATCTCTTTTTGACATGTGGTTGATTTAACTAGTCTGTCTCTTATTATCCAACCCCACCAACTTGTGCAGTACCTGCAGATGTAGTCATTAGGAGAAAAAAAAAAAGACAAAGACTCTTGTTTTCTTCAGTGTAACCTATGTATCAATAAAACTAATTCATCATTGTAGTGTAAGTATTGAAACTTCCTTATCTTGACGGTGCTAATGACTTCCCCTGCAAGCTTGTGCTCTGAAAAGGGTCACCTACCAAAAGTAAAACACACCGCTAAGCTAAGGTCATGCTGATGGTGACTAATGGGATCAGGATAAGATTCATGAGAGCAGCCAGGTCCTTAGAGTTTGCTAACCTGTCATAAAGTTCAAGATTTGTTCTGTGTTGGGTTTTACCAAATCCTTTGAAAAGAAGAACTTCAGAGTTTCACGGAAAATGGAATCTGCCCTGTGATGTATCCAGGGCAGATCCAGGATGGATTCAGGATGTTGTATCCAGGTTTTCCTCAGATATTATTTACCTTTCTGCTTTTGCACATGATATAATATCCAATATCCAATGATATTCTCTTCTAATTAATTGCATTTGTGTTTCAGAGTATTAATAAATATTGTTTGCCATGATACTTCTTTTTGCTTTATTGTTTCTGCTTTTCCTCTCAAACATTCTTTCCTAGTACTTTAGAATTTGTATGTGTTTGAGTGTTATTCATTTTGTTGCTTTATTGTCAATTTTTGTTTTAAAACATGGCGAAATGCATTTTATATTTTTAATGTAAAAGTTTATCTGTATTGTGTACTGGTACCTAGCTTTTTGGACTGGCTTTTTCAGAAAAAAAAGAAAATTTTACAAAGGTAACTGTTTGTTCTTATGTCTGTGTACAGGGGAAAATGCAGTGTTGCGCTTCTGAATGAAACGGAGTCTGTATTGTCGTATCTGGAGAAAGAGGTAATACTTATTTAAATGTTGGGGTGGAGTTATGTTATGATTTTGAGAGAAATGTTTTTCATAAATAATATCTTGAGAATATTTTTTCAAATTTTACAAGTTGTTGAAAACTAGTTTTCAACATGTTGTGGAATAAAAAACATATTAAATGACACTTATCTTGTGTTATGATTCTATTCTACATATTCCTCTATATGGAGAATAACCAAATCTGTAAAGTAATTCTTGTGGTATCTTAAAAGAAAAATGTCAAATGTTTTCACCTAGTGGATATCGTAGGGGAATCCACACAGCACTGTTCTATGAGAAGGTGTTCTGGTAAGAAGAGCTTTCCAGTCAATGGACAGAGAGAGAAACACTCCTCTAGAGGGCAACTTAGCATAGGAGTTTAATTTTAGAGGCTCTGAACTGGTGTGTGAAAAGTATCTCTTACTTCATTTATTGTGGAGGGAAAGGAAGTTTAGCTTCACTAGAGGGAAGAACAAAACAAAAAATAAAAAGCTACAGGAAGCTAATATGTGTTGTAAAAGACCTTTAAAAATAAATATATTTTTCCTTTGGAGATTTTAATAGAGCATCCGGTAGGCAGGACATTTTGGCTGAAATTAGCATGTTCTTTATTTTCATATTTATGCACTAACCTGCCTATTATCTAGGTGACCTATAATATATCCCTTAAATGCTTGCCCTGCTTCTGCTGACAGTGCCAGAGATGCAGATACTGTTGTGTGAGCCTTCTGCAGACACTGGCAGTGTCTTATGCTCTTTGAGACTAGCTTATATAAGTTGGGTAGGAATATTTAGGAAAGGAATCATGTTTAATTCAGAAAGTAGCCACCATTATTGCTTTTCACATTCCCCAATACATTGCTGTATATAGATCTCTTCACTGCACCATGGTTAGCTTCTGAGCAATAGAGGAAGCTTCTATCAGCCTTTTAAAAGGACTGATATTTCATGATTTTTATTCTTCTCCCTGACCTCTACCATCAAGAAAGACATGGGAGATGTGAGGGGGACTGCTTTAGTGATTTGCAAATAGCAGAATGTGTAGATTTACAAAAATAACATAAAATTCCTTATGTTGTTGCCAATGTGTCTTTTTTAGGATACATTTTTTTATTCATTGGTATATGATCCATCACTGAAAACACTTTTAGCAGACAAGGGAGAAATCAGAGTGGGACCGAGATACCAAGCAGATGTGCCAGACATGCTTGCAGAAGGTAAATATTTGTGGAAAATCTATTCTCTTGCATTATTGCTTATGCTGAAACTCTGAAATAAGCTAGTCTGCCTAAAGGCAGAGAAGACCATGTAGTAGGTCTTAAAAAATTGAAAATACCAGTAGATACTATGAAGAAGCAAAGAAAGGCTGCGTGGAGTAGCTGCAATCGTCCTTTTAAAGCTCATGCCTAAAATAATCTAGACATTCTGCATCAGTTTATCTAACTAGTGCTATAGCCTAGCCAGGTCTTTCATGTAGGCCTCATGGAAAGAAAATGTTGTGGACCAATCCATTTTCTAGAATAATTTTACAATAACAAAGTAAGTGCGGAGGGGAAAAAACATTTCCTTTCTCTCCCATTATATAAGTAGCCACTCTCTGCAGAATGCATATTTTTGTGTCTGTGTTTTTAGATATATTCTTAGATATGAGCTTCCCTCAAAGCATCGTGTTTGTTTTGTTGCAGGAATGACATGCATATTTCAAGCACCGATATTGTTTTAAAATCATCAGTCTTTATTATTTTTTATTTTTCAATATAGCACAGCTACCTTTGTCTTGTGCTACATAGTAACTTTCATTTTTTAAAGAAAGTTTCAAATGCAATATTTATTTAATTTGGATTGACTGCCAAAGGTCTGAGCAGCTGTGTTTTGCTATGTATTTGCAGTGATTAGTATTTGCTAAGTAAATTTTAAAATGAACAATTTCTGTAGTGCAGTTTATACTCTACGCGAGTACTAATAAAAGAAAAGATTTTCCTGAGAAATCCCTATGCATAAAAATTGTTTTCAGGAATCTTGGCTGCTTTTTCTGTAGTAAAAAAACATTACAGTTCTGAATGCCACAAATACGCATTTTCATAACCTTAAATGAGATATTTTGCATTGGGTGTGGGCATTTTTGTCAGCTATACTTTCTGTCTCCTCAAAAAATATTCTTTAATATTCTTTCTACAAAGCTTATTTAATGAACTGCATAAAAGAAGAATGGTTCAATTTCCAGGAAGTGTCAGATTATTTTATTATAGATGCAATTCAGTAGATTACATGTATTATTATCTTGACTTTATTTTTTTAATAAAACGAAATGAACTGTAGGAGGACTCTTACAGATTTAATTATAAGCAGTGCAGCCTTATTTAAAAACATGGCTGGAATATGATACACCACTTTTCTTGCTATAAAATGTGTCGATCTTGTTTGAAAAAAAATGTTAGGGAACTAAATAATTATGTAGATGTTAAAATAATTATGTAGATGTTCATATGCTGAAGAAGAATGTTTCCTAAAAGAAAATGATTGTTTCCATATGCACATCAAATAACCAAGAAATAGTAACATGTTTCCAGAATAGTTTGTGGAATCCTTGGCCTTTTCAGGGTGAGCTAGGTGCGACTGCCAGCTGAAAAGCCTTTTCCAACTGGATTCTGCTATGTGGTTCACTAAAGTGAGGGCTTAATTGGAATCAGAAATTTTTATCTGCAAAGTAAATGTTACTGCCATGGAAATTTTACTTATAGTTTATGTTTTTGTTTTCCTAAAATGTGTCCATATGTTTCAGAATTTACTAAATTTTCTATAGATAAACATCCTGAGTTAAATACTTTCTTACATTAAATGAGAGGAAGAATTTTGTTTTACTTTATGGGTAGGATTTCAGTGTGCTACTACATGTTTTGCTTTTTTCCACACCCTATGAATCTTAGGAGTGTTGTCCAGGTAGCAATAGTCCCTGCGTTACAAAGATTCAGAAACGTGATGTAGCCGACAAACCAAAAATGAGGTATTTCAGAGATGTTCTTTGGTCATTTAGTTGGTTTAGTCTATATTTATTTCCAGTCACTGGTGAAAAAATAGTTTGGTTTGAGGAGGATGAAATGATCTAAACTGCAGTATTGGCTGGTTGTTACCTATTTTGTGAGCATCTAAGATGCTTATTTTTTTTTTTTTTTATATATACTGTTACTGGCTTATAAATCCAATTGAAATGAGTGAAAGCATGCTAATTCAGCTTTATGAAGGCTAGTCACAAAATGGCTGATAAATGAAAAAGTTCTTTGAACTGTGAAAGCCCTTACACATCTTTAAAAATCAAATTATTTCAGTATAAATATACTGATGGATTTAAGTAGGCTTCTAGGCTAAAAATTCGAATTGCATGCCTTTCTCTTATGCTGTGATAACTTACATTCTGTCTGAATGGACCGCTTTCATTTTTAGCATTTTATTCAAGTGCAATATGCCCTTTTTGGGGGGGAATTTTTGAAAACATTCATTAGTAAGGAGGAAAAAAAAAGCTGAATTTGAGAACCTTCGCTTGCGCCTTTTACTTACCAAAGACTTTGTAGAGTGATGCAGAGCCCGTGGGGACTGTAACTTTGGCTGTTGGGTTTTTCCGGTACAGAATAGAGTTGTAAATCTGGATGTTCAACTAGAATAGGGTAAGATCAGATTTGTGGAAATACTCAGTTGACATCAACTTGAATAGTATTTCCCAATAGAAAACATGAAAGGCTGCTGTAGTATTTAGATGTATTTATCCTTCAGGCTGTGCAAGGAAGATAAAATTAAGAAATACCGGAGAAGTAAGATAAAATTAAGAAATTACAGAAGTGTAGCATGGTTTGTGTATGAATAACTTAAGTGGAATTTGTCTTAGAATTGTGTATTTTCATATAGTTTTCCTGTTCCCACTTACCCTTTATACCTGTTTTTTCTCTGCCAAGATCTCTTCATCTCTCATCTCTCTTTCCTCCTGTTGCTCATTTTGTGTGGATTATCTGAGAGCATAAGCTACCAAACTCACTGTTTGAGAGGCAGTATTTTTCAAGGAAAATAAGACAGTCACGAGTGTAACAGCTGCTTGCTAGTAGCAAGAATTCTGTGGGTCAGGTGATGGCAAAGAGGATGTAATTAAAAACTGACAGTGCACAAAAGATGATGGTATTAGGTAGCAGCTAATGTCTCTCTGACACCCCTTAAAGCTTGTGCTTAATGCAATTCAGAAGAATAAATCTTCTATACCCTTACAGTAAATGGATATAAACAGAATCTAAATCTGATTTAAAGTGTCCTTTTTTCTACATTCCTTTTGTTCATTTAGCTAGATTAAAATATTACATATTTATTTAGGACCATATCTTTGGAGAAAGAACAAATGAAACTTCCTTCAGCAAGTATTATGAGTTTTGATGAGCATCTTTGAGAGTAAAACTACTCTCAAAATTGGTCAGATAGTTTAGGAATGTTGTTCTTGTTGTGTGTACTCACCCCCCACACCATGCCAGGTGCTCCAAAGCACCAGTTTTCCTAGACTCTAGTTTGAAGATGCACATGTTTGGAGCATCATTTATTTCGGGCATCCATGTCTGTTCCCTGGAATCCAGGACCAGGCTGCCTGCTCTGTGGGTGTTTGTAAGAGCTGCTGTATATTGGGTTTGGTGTATCGAGCTACTGTGTTTGATCAGTGGTATCAAGATTGTCACCGTTTTCCCTCTTCTTCCTCTAGCTTTCCACTATCCTCTTCACCAGTTAGGAAGTGTATCCCTACAGAATTTAGGCATCTGCTGCAAACAACCCATATACATCCCATGAAATTGATACAAGACAGGAAATAAATAAGTTGCATAAAATGTTAGTTCCTTGACAGAGAACTTAAGGAACACAGATATCTGAAAGACAGCATTTTTTTTTTTTTTTTATGTACTGCTATAAGTTCAAGTGTTAAATATACCTTAGAGGTATATTTAAATCACTATTATCACTGTGGGGTAAAAAGTCACACTTTTATGCACTGTGCTGAATACATTCACATTACTGTCACATTAACTCATGTTAATTGTATTTAGCCATGTTTATAGCCAGGGAAAGAATGAGGAAGATCAGGCAAATTGCTCCCAGACAACAGATCAAGTTTCAAATAGGGAAAGGCACAAGTCCTAAGTCTATCTCATAACTTCATTTATTTAAATGTTTATAAATTCCAGCATTTTGACCAATATTTCTCAGTAACAGAACCCTTAATGATATGTTACATGGATGGCTAGAAAGCAGAGAAGTACTTAAGTATCAACATAGCTTTGGGAACATGGTTTATAAAATAATATTTAAGAATAAGATGAAGCTTAAAAAAAAAATCTGTGGGATTTTTAGTACATTGAAAAAGTTTCATATGCCTGTGCTAGTCTTTCTACCCTATGAAAGTTGTTGTGGGTCTAATTGTAGTTGTCATGCAATAAAATGCATGACAGCTTAGCTCTACAAACACAGCAAAGTGTTATTATAGATAGGGAAGCCAAGTGTTTAAAATAGCCTCACTGGCCAAAGCAGTAATTTCTCAAGTAATGGCTTGCTTTAATTTCTGCATGGTGTTGTGAATCAGATGCAAAGCCTGGGACAGAGCCAGCAAAGGTCATTAATTGTTCCCATCTCTGTCAAAGCTGTATGGAAATTTCTGAAGCAAACAGCAGTTTCTAAATAAACCCAATAAAGAACATTGTCATGACTGTCTTCTGCTCATCTTTGTTATGTAAATTTATAGAACTAATTGTTATTCTTTTGTTGTTTAAAAAAAAGGGTATGTACCTTTTTTTTTTTAAGGAAATTAATAAAATTATAAAAGATAACAAAAATTAATAGTTGTCTCCTATAATTTTAAAAAAATATGAAGAACCAGAGAGGAAAGATGTTATTTTTGTTTTGCTTAGCAATAATGGATGGAACTTTTGTATAGCCAGATTTGGTAGGACAGTGATTTGTTTTCTCTCTTTTTTTTTTTTTTAAGGTGGTTTAAAATGTTTAAATGTGAAATCAGCATTTTCAAGAAACTTAGTTCACAAATGTAAAAACAACTGTATAGAGACTGTTAAATTATTTATCCACGTGAGAGATC
The DNA here is from genome assembly GCA_013389825.1 of Crypturellus undulatus. Lineage (NCBI taxonomy): Eukaryota > Metazoa > Chordata > Aves > Tinamiformes > Tinamidae > Crypturellus > Crypturellus undulatus. The sequence goes on along the minus strand of VWPW01021532.1, from coordinate 179,933 downwards.
TTTGCCTTTTTCTTCTGCTTTCTCAATTTTCTTGAACCTTGTTAAAAACCTATTAGACATCCAGTACACTCTCAGCTTGAGCTTCTTTGTGTATATACTACCTAATTTCTTTGAAGAACGCTGGTAGGTATGTGATATTTGGTTTATAAAAGCTTATAACTAAGATTTAGAAAAGATTATAAATGTCCGTGGACTGCTGCAGCACATGCAGTTTTTACAAAGGTGGGGATCCCCTCCCTGCTGAGTCCTGTCTCTAGCCCAGCACTGCTAATCTCTTGTATCAAGATTGAAACGGGCTCTGCTGCGATACTTGTTCTGAAATTACAGTCTCTAAATAGACAAAGCAGCAGCCAGTGGGACATTGTTTGAAGCTTATTTTTTCTTAATAAGTATAAAGACAAACTACTTTCAGAGTATTCATGTAAAATCCAGAGTCCTCCTTGCACATTTGAAACTATCCAGAGAGAGCCTAAGAGTAGCACTTTCTGTGCAATCAATTTCATTTTTGAAGGCAAGATATTTTAGAATTATTGGAGCTCAAATAGCTGAGCACTTAATAGGAAGAAGGTAGCAGTTAGGGGAATTTAAGCTGTAAATTTTAGATGATGTCCAGGGAGCTCATATCCAAGACCTTTAGAGCATGTCTCTGCTTTGGAAAAAAAAAAAAAAATTGTTTTGCAAGCAATTACTAATGTTTTCTCCATCTTCTGCTTCTTACTAAAATTCAGATATTCTTTTGTAAAAGCCTGTTAGTTTCCAACAGCTTCTCTGATTTATTAAAACGTCAAATTCAGATTTTAAGCCTGTTAATGTTTTATCCTATTGAAATTCCATGAGGCTGAGACTAAAATGCTACCAATAGAGGCATATACAAAATTCACTTACATACTCTTTGAGTTTTTAAAACTATGAAAGTTCAGGATGCTTATGTGTTTGAGGTATAGTTTTTTTTCCTCTGATATATGTATGTCTTCCATAAAATCTACTTTCATTAAATAAGTGAAAAATCTGGTTTAGATTAATAAAACCCTGACTTTGAGTGGATGAGTCTGTTCAGTTTTTCATCATACACAGGGTTTCTATTTATTTGAAGAGCCTCTGCTGTATTTGAAAATTACTCAAATTAACCAGACAACTACAAGAGTTGTTTAAAGAACAGAATTAATTCTTGTCAAACACATCTATGCTAGATTATCTTTATTAGTTTTAATGTAGTTCCAGTGATTCTATTCTGTTATGAAAGGAATAGAATCAGGTATTTTGAATTAGGTCATATGAAATTATTTTAAAATATTAAGTGTGAAAATATTTAAGTGTTAAAAATTGGAGATTCATTAAATTTTAGAGAAATCTGAAGATGGGTGTCTTGTCATAAGAAATGACAAGACAAACCTAAATGATTTAAATATTACATCTTCTTGTTCTGTCCGTGTTTATAAAACAGGGCCCATAATCTGTGTTAAGTCATCAGTTTCATGACATTCTCAGGATAAGAGAGTTTGACATATTAATGCAGCAAGTAGTTCAAAAAGAATAAAATCCGGTGTTAAACTATCCAACAAAATGTTTGTTCTTTTCCACACTCAGTGTTTTGCAAAGAGTAAATGCTTTGCATCTTCAATGGCCTTGGAAGAAATCCTCCCTGTTGATGATTTTGAAGTATGCGGTTCTGAAATAGTTAATGCTGCCTTTGTGAGTGAGCCAAATTCTGATTTCCAAGATAAATTAGTGAGTGTAGTTAAAGTCCTGGGTTCTGTGCTTAGTTACTTGGGCAGAATCAGCAAAGACAGCCCAACTTTACTTGTGCACACATGGAGGGNATGCTGCCTTTGTGAGTGAGCCAAATTCTGATTTCCAAGATAAATTAGTGAGTGTAGTTAAAGTCCCGGGTTCTGTGCTTAGTTACTTGGGCAAAATCAGCAAAGACTTTACTTGTGCACGCATGGAGGGAGAACAGTGGCACCTTTCTAGGCTCTTCCATGAACACCAAAGCTCAGGGTCTGATACCAGAATCAGTTTCAGAAGCAACTATACAAGCAAATATTTAGGCCTAACTTGCATTTGCTTCAGTAAGATGCTCACAAGTGTGAAAGACAGTGAGGCTTCAAGGTTCTGGAAATATAAAGGATTTTTTTTTTTTTTTTTTCAGAAAAATAAATGACAATTTCAAAGTGTCAGTTAGAGTAGGCCAGTAGAAGCAGGGAGAACTTTGAGGACCACTGGTGCAAGAGGCGGTAGTGAGTGATAATTTCTACTTATGCTTGTTCAGCTAAATTCTTTTCTCAAGTGGAATTCTGTGTTACATTTTGGACAGTGAGTGGGCATCAAAATTTTCTGTGAGTTCTCCTAATGAGGAAGCTTCTCCTGAAGCTTCCTGAAAAAAAATATGATTGTAGGTATCATAAAGTAGGTATCATAAACTTTTTGTAATTAACTGTCAAATACACAATTGGCATAAATAGTAATATACTCTTTACAGTGTTGATCATGTCAAATTTTAATAGGCTTCTAATACCTTTTGCAGCAGGTTTGCCCATCCCTCTTTTAGGGAGCTAAGTTTAGTGATTTACTTGCTGAGCTGTTAAATGTGTATGTGTAGAATTTAACAGTGTTACTGTAAATTAAACTCGCAACGCACATGTTAAAAGGCCTGTGTCTGTGTTTAGCAAAGACTTAATTTACTTTTGCCCCACATTGCAGATAGGGAAATCTAATTTCAGTTTGCAGCTATATGCACTACAGAAGCTCTATTAAATATTAGGAAACTGCATTCGAAATCTTATGTTTCAAGGCCTTTTCTGTAAAGCAAACACCATTATCACTTGATTATAGACACATTTTGGTTTCCAGACAGAATCTTTTATATTACTCAGTCATTTGCAGGGGAAAAAAAAAAAAAAAAAAAAAAAAAGATATATGTGTTTAATTGACTTCGTTCTTTTTGTTCTTCTCTCTGAAACTTAGACATTTCTGAAGTGGATTGCTCCCAGGTCATTCACGGCTAACAGTAAAGTGATAAATTGGAGTTAGAAGTTGTGTTGTTTACAACTTACCAAAAAGCGTTTAACAGTTTGAAGGGCCTTGTCCTGGTGGTTCTGTTTTGGGGCTGTCCAGGTGCCACTTTTCTCTCTTGTCCCTCTCTCCCGAATGCCCTGAGATTTGCCTTGTGCTTTAAGTTAGTTGGAGTCGTTGACTTCATAGCAGGAGCCATGATTTCCGGCTACATTTAGGTGCTTAAGGAGACTGAAGCCTTGATACTCATTCTGTTCTTTTTGTTATGAACCTTATTCAGTACAGTTTTGAACTGTTATTCATACTTGAGGGACAAAGGTTAAAATAACTATATATATTCTTGTTCATCATTTGGTTGTAATGCAAAACTGTCTTTGCTATCTTCTTGGTGGGGGAGGTGAAGACCCCGTTAGAGCTAGGTGGTTCCCAAGGTGGAAGCCAAGGGGGTTCCACCCCAAGGTGGTTCAAGTCCCAAGTAAGTTCTGTCTGAAACTGTTAAGAAGGATGCACTTCCTTGCTCTACGTTAACACTACGTGCACTTCTTGCCCAACGTAATGTGCTGCAGTGAGCGCTCACAAAGCAGCTTTTGAGCAGCTACATCCCAGGGTTTAATTGACTTTGCAGTATTTTTCTACATCAGTAACTTTGTCCAGGTGGACCCATTGTGAGTTCAGCTCTTTTTGTTTCCTTTCCCGTTTTGCAGTAATCAGTTTTAAAATACGGCTTTTCTTTTAAGCTGCTCGACAGAAGATTGAAAACAAATGTCAGATGCGAATGAAATGTGTTTTTACACTTGAATAATTCAAAATACATTTCATCTTTAAAGCAAAATCCCTCCTGTGAATTCTTCATTTGTTTAACTTTATGCAAAAGCATAGCCCTATTTATCTTTAGAATGCTACAGTCAAAGGAATTTCTCATGCCGCTAACATTAGGTTTATGTAAAAAAACTTGCAGGAGCACTTTTTATTTAAAAGTTTTTTTTTTTTTTTTTAATGAAATGGTGTGTGATGTGGTATCACACTTCCCAAAAGTGTTTAAAATATTGTTAATGTCTATATACAGTATGGTACTATTAATATTTATAGTCAGTATCATTTTTCACTGTGATTCCCTGGAAACCATATTACCTCATATATTCTAAAAAGTTTTTCCAAATTCTTGAAGTAAGTCTCTGTATTCAACTTGGAGTACATGGCAGTCAGAAATGCATGACTGAGGAAAACAGAAATAAAGAGAAAAAAAAGTTTAAGAAAGACATACTTTTTTTTTCTCTTAGGTGATAGAACTGCTTGAATATGTATTAATTTAAATGAAAAATACATTTTAATTGCCACAAAAAGTATAAAAGATATATTATTGCTATACCACTACACAATATTAAATATCCACAAAAAATAACACCTATAATGGGAATAGAGAGGAATCTTGGTGCAAGTCAGACTGTTCCGGATTATTCAGAAGTCACAGGAGGGTAAGAAACCAACTCCAAAATAAAGGGGAAGTTCAGGTATCTTTTCATTACTTGATTACCTCTCCTTAAAGGTGACTTTGTAATTTAATGCTCTACAGGTATCCAAGTCATAGCTTTTAGAAGTATTGTAGAAAAACTGAAATGAGAGGACTGGCTGCTGTTTCAGTTCTTTGGTGACAGGGATTCTATTTAGATGTAGCCCTATTGTAGAGCCGTGGAGTCAGCACTGGCGGTCCCTGAGGTGATACCGGCCTTTTCCCCGAGCTGTGGAGGTTCCCCCATGCCGACCCCACTTCTGCAGGGGCCTTGAGCAAAAGGAGGACGATTTGTGCCTTTCTTGCAGCTCTGCTCATTGGCACGCAGGCAGTCCTTGATGCAGCAGTATGGAGAAGCTGATTGTTTTGTATGGCTCTGAAACCACACAGCGCTTTTTTTTTTTCCTGTTTATTTCTAGGAATTTAGGACACAGTGTAGGGTTGTTTCATCAGGATGATCATATCCAGTTGATTTGTGCAGGAGTGAGCATTAATGGAGCTCTGAGGTCTTTGGAGTTGGCGGCAGTCTAATCTGAAGGGTTTTCCAGGGAGAAATGGCTCTCCTGGAACTATAGAGAGCAGGATGTGATTGAACTAGACATGCGTTATTGACTTGGAAAATGTTCAGCAACTGTTTAAGAAGCCTGCTATGGAAAAATGATGGGCTTGTATTCCCTGAAATCTTTTGCTTTCACTCTATAGTTTTTCTACAATCTTTATCTATTGCCTATAGTCTTTAAAAATGTATTAGATTCCTATATTGAATTTTGCTGTAAGACTTAGATAAATATGCAACTCATTAACTGAACTGAATGTCTCTTGTCAGACAAAGTAAGGACAGAGGAATTGCTCTGTATTTGAAAGGTAAGGGGATCATTTCCCTTTTGACCTACAGTTTTAAAATAATCTAAGCTTTCTCCTGTTACTTTAATCAGAGTACTTATTTGTGCATGTCTTTTTTTCCCTTTTTTTTCTTTTTTTTTTTTCACCTCAGAGTCAAGTGTAAGTTTGGGAATTTTTCCAGGATGATTTTTGATTATTAGTAATGGTGATAGTTTTCCAAAAAAAGTCAAATAAAAACAAATAATAAAAATTATATGTCTGCAGAGGACACTGAAAAAAGTTCTGATTTCTGTTATCTAAGATCAGCAGTTAGCCAGTTGCCTACTATAAATTTGGTTTATGAAGAGCTGAACTCATTAAATGTTGCAGATAAAGTATATCTATCTGAAAGATGTTTTCCTATTCATCATGTAAGACTCTTCATCCCAGTGGAGATAATAATAGTAATAATAAAATATATAATAATAAGAATAAGCTTTAAACCTGCTTTTTCAGGCAAGATTTTTAGCCTCAGAGGACCCACAGTCAGTTGTTTGCAAAAAGCTGTGTGATCTGCCCTATGAGGAGAGGCTGAGGGAGCTGGGCCTGTTCAGCCTGGAGAAGAGAAGGCTGAGAGGGGACCTGATCTGTGTCTATAAGTGCCTCAAGGGAGGCAATGAGGAAGATGGGGCTGGCCTCTTTTCACTGGTGGTCACTGACAGAACCAGAGGAAATGGCCACAAACTGAAGCATAAAAAGTTCCACGGGAACTTAAGGAAGAACTTCTTGACGGTGAGGGTGACAGAGCACTGGAACAGGCTGCCCAGTGAGGTTGTGGAGTCTCCTTCTCTGGAGATCTTCAAGACCCGCTTGGATGCAGCCCTGTGCCACGTGCTCTAGGTGGCCCTGCGTGTGCAGGGGGGTTGGACTAGATGAGCTCTAGAGGTCCCTTCCAACCTTAGGCATTCTATGATTCTATGATTCTATATTTTGTAATAAGTAACTGCTGTATAAGAATATATATATATATATATATTTCCCAATAGAGGTACCCACAGTATTTTAGAATGTAACTAGTGAGTTGCTCATTGGAGGAGAAAGTTCAGATTTTAATTTAGGTAGACAAGTTTAATGTCTGGAAAACTGTTTAAAGTTGGACAGCAAGAGAAAATGTCATACTGTGTAATTTATTTACTGTAAGATACAATATGTGAAGATGGTGTATGAATTGATGTTTAATTTTAGGGATTAGTTACCTATTTTTGCACTATTATAAAGCACGTGAAGCGATGTGTGAAAAACATGTTTAGGTTCAGAATAATCACAGTTGCAGATTTTATGTCCTATATTATGAAGGAGCCTGTAGCTGGTACCTCCTCCTTGTATGTCATAAAAGCAGATTCACTCAAAAAGTAGAGCAATGCAAGTGCTCAGGGGAAAAAAAAAAAAAAAAAAAAAAAGTGGGGGAGGATTTGAAAAATAGTGCAAATGAAAATGCCAAGTGAACAAGCGCCCTTCTGGTGCTCCTTCAGTCAGATACCTCATTGACAGTGTTTGTTTAAAGAAAATTCAATTGACATTGATTTCCCTGAAAGAAAATCATTTGAAAATTAATTTTAGAGATTTTTATATTTTGTTTTACTAAACATTCTAAACATTCAGATTTTATTTTCTTAAAAGGGTAGATATTGGAGCATTGTGACACTGTCTAGACAGTAAAAGGGCTGCAGTCTAGGAATAGATGATATTGCAAGTTATTTTTGCTCGACATGTCGTAAGAACATAAAATCTAATGGATCTCATGATCTGAATGCATCGTACTGATCTGCAGCAAGTGAAGTCTAAAAGATTGATACTGATTGACGAGATCTCTGAAATTCTTTACTTCATCTTAAGCTTCGTCTTAAGACTCAGCTTAAGTTACATTTATTCTACTGTGAAACTTTTCTTCGGACTGTTTCATGGAGGGAACTTGTGTTTTCCTTGTTCAAAATGACTAATTGAAAGACAGAACAACAGCAAGGTGGCTTTTTTTTTTTAAGATTATGTTGTTTTGCATTTAACAAAAAGAATGAAGGCACAAAATTATTGATGGAGAGAACGCGAGCTGTATTTCTGGCCGTGTGCTTTTTCAGTAAAATAAATCTTCAGGGTTAGATTGGCTATAATGAAGTTAGAAGCAGTGCTTGAAATAAATTGGGTGTGCTGGCGTGTCACACAAGCCATCCCAAAGGTAGCCAAGTACTTCTCAGAAGCCAAAGGAGGTGATTGATATGTTGCTGTTGGCAGCGCTTTCTTGCACTTGTAAGAAAGAAATTGAGAACCTTCTCCAGTGCAGCACTGAAAATGTTTGCAGTGGAACTCCCTCCTTCCATTTGCATCCTAAAAGCTCCAGCTGTGTGAATCTTATGGCAGCTTGTTCGAGGAGTTACCTGTTTGGTTTGAGGTTTTGTCTATTTATATGAGTTTTATACATTCAAAAATGTAGGAGTGTTAACAGGGAGAATGTGACTTGAAGGGCACAGCTTAAGGAAAATTGTGGGTTTGTTTTTTTTTTTTTTGTAATTACTATTATTTTGAAAGACCTATGTAATTTTCTGTTTTATCTTTCTATGCTGATCTGTTCAGGACGTGTAAATGAAGTAAATCATATTGTTATTCCTGAAATTATCTTTTAAAAGATTTTTACTTCAACACTTGACTGCCTCCATGATTTGATCTGTTTGGTTCCTTTTCTCCCTGCTTACTTGGTTTGACAATATCTGATCTAAGCAGAAAATCAGGAATGAGGCACATTTCTTAAGTGCAGTATGGCAAAATGTATTATCTGGAAACATCTCTATAACTGTTGTAGCAATAGTTAATTATTATTTGTCATATTGCAAATATTGCATTGGGTTGTTTTAGCATAGATACTTCTCTTTGTATTGCTGTCCTTCTCTACTGCCTTTATAAAATATAGCTTGGCAATTATTTTGAAATAATTATTTTTATCAAAAGATTTAAAAAAAGCTATTTTGTAGTAATAAGTGTTTAACTACATCTAATTGAAGGAAAAAAGGGCTAGTACTGCAATTTTTTTCATCTTACTACAAACTTTATTGAGGAAAGTGCCATATTTTGTCTGAATACCTGAGCTGGGTTTCTGTGATATTTTCCTCTCTCTGAGAAGCTTGCCCTATATGGGCATTGCACTGTATGCTCCCAAGGTATAATTTTCAGCATAAGATATCCATCCTGAAACAGTAAAGTAACAAGATATTTAAAAACTAGGTATTAACAGATTGAATGGTGTTCTTAGTCTATTTATAAAATGTAGAACATCACCCACAACGCATGTGTCACAGATGGAAAAAATGAATTTATTGACAAGTGTGTAGTTCATTGAAAAGTTTATAGACATAAGATTCTACCCAAATGTGCTAGAAATTAACAGTTTGTTTCTTGTGTTTTATGTGAATTAGCTTAAAGGAACCATAAAATGACATAAAACGGGCAAATCTTATTACCTGCGTATCAATAGAAAATTATTTGCCTTGTTTTTCTTTCTTTTTTTTTCCTGGAGAAAGAACAACAGCAAGGTGGCTTTTTGTTTGCTTGTTTTTTTTTTTTTTTTTTTTTTGTTGTTGTTGTTGTTGTTGTTGAGGATAAATATACACCACGTTTTCATTCTCTTCCAGAATGAGTGTGCTAGAGAAGCTTGCCATATATAATAAGAATTCAAAAGAGCCAGTAATTCATTTGCAATCTGCTGCTTGTCTCTTAAATGTACAGGTTACTTTGTGCTTTGATGCTACTATGCATGTTTAGACTGGCTGTTGTCATTAAGCCATAAGAATAACATGCGGACCAAATGATTTTTTTGTATACACAGAGAAATACCCACGCAGCTTAGCTTTGCAAAGGAAATGGAACGGCTGTGTTTGGGAACAGATTTTTGCTTTTGCAATAGTTCATAAAAGCCGGAGTTAAGTACTGGGGCCAGCTAAACACTTGCATTTGTTGCACGTTCACTGATTCACTGGAGGAAGAACATGTCTTTTTTTTTTTTTTTTTTTTTTTTTGAAAAACAAAAAAAGAAAAAAAAAAAGAAAGAAAAAAAAAAAAGACACCTAGGGAGAGAATAATTCTGTAACCTTACTCTTGTCATGTGTTGTGGTCCCAAATATTGAGTAGGAGGACAATTTAAAACACCCCTGTTTCTGTCATGTACATGCACCCAAATTGCTCTGCTCTAAGCAATTTCAGTTTGGAATTGACTATATAGTGTATAGTAACTTTTTTAGTGTATGGCAAGTTGTGCTGTTGCCTTAGAAATTATTTTGTAATAGATATAATTGATTTATATTTTATATATATACATAATATATAATAAATACATATATAAATCATATATATAGTGTTTTTTATAGAATCATTAATTTTAACAATGTAGATAATATAGCTGATGAGAGCAAGAGTTGAAAAAGAAATAGTTTAATAATTGAATTAGGGGATTGTTTCATAATCATTTCTCTTTTGGGACCTATTCAAAATATAAATTGGATAGCATTTAATTGCCAAAGCTGGTTAAATGTAAAACTCATTTTAATATGGCTTAAGTGAAACAGTAACTTTGATGTAATTGAGAAGCAATTTAAAAACCCACTTTTTTCTTTCCTTATTTTTTTTTTTTTTAAGGCCTGTAGCTTCATGTTTTATTAAAGTTCTTTGATACTTTTCCTCCTAAGAGTACCTTCTTTTAACAAATTAAAATGTTACTTTTAAGGCAAGATACTTGTTTTACTGATGCTACAGTATGGAATTTAAATGGATAACTGCTGTATTATTAAGTACTCATGTTTGTATGTATGTATATATCTATATAAATAAATGTGCAATGTCTCATTTAAACACAATGTAAGAAAAACATTGTGAGTAATAAGTATTTTGTCCCATCTACCTTTTGACAGGAGAATTAGATGACAGAGAACAGGCAAAGCTGGAAGTAAAAGTATGGGATCCAGATAGCCCCTTAACTGACCGTCAGATTGACCAGTTTTTAGTTGTAGCACGGTAAGATTAAAATCCTCTAATAAAAAAATTTCCTTTTTCTACTGACTATTTATTCCCCTATATTTCTCATTTTTATTCCTTTAACAATGCAAGCCGTAATGCATAGCGGGTATTGTGTAGTAGAATGTTTCCTTTCCCACCTCAACTTTCAGAGTCTTTCAGAGCAAGAACAAGGGCAGGTCGCTTCTCATGTTCACCATATCAGGTGTTCTAAACTTCTGATGTGAGCATCATGAAGCACAGCACTGAACAAGCAGTTGCTTAGAAGTGCTTTGCTTCATGATCAGCATCATTTTACAATCACTCTATTCTTCATGTCATGTTTACATTACCCAGCAGTAAAAATCTTGGGTATTTTTCAACTTTAATATTCTGCTAGTAGCATATACTTAATTTTAATTATATGTACTTCTTTTTAAGCATTAAATAGCATGAGACTCCATTAAGGAAAGATTAGATATTGACTTTAAGATGCTGTTGCTGATGCCAATCTAAGAGGTCATCTTTTTAACACCATTTCCAACTCATAATGGACAGAAACATTAATGTGATAATAAGGAAAACAAAGAAAGCTTTCCTATATATAGAAACCACCGAAGATCCACCTAACTGAAATAATTTTGCTTAGATACTTTAACTCTGAGGTAAGGCGTAGTTCTAGTTCATTAGAAGAAAATTGTCAGTTTGCAAAGTCATATATGCCCAGAGGCACGCGTACTCGGAGGTGATTTGTTCTAAAGAAGTTTGTGGAGAGTCAACCCACTGTTCATGTTGTATTTCCAAAAGAGAAAAGCAGTGCATGAAAGTGAACAGTTTGAAGACAGATGCACTCAAATTACAAAGGACCTTTGTGTCACCTGACTTGCTAAGAGTGCAAGATAGAAGAGGGATAAGAGCTTTAGGAGCCTGGATCCAGCACTTTCTGCTCTGACTTGATGCTGGAGTACTCTTGCTGCCTGTGCAAATACGAACACATGCATTTTCTTAAGCAGAAGTGGAACTTCTGTATTTGTGCCCACTGCATCTTGTCCTTCCTCTGGGTACGGCTGAGAAAGTCTGGCCCCATCTTTACTTTCTCCTGTCTGACTGATGCAGAAGAAATCCCCCCTGAGCCTTCTCCAAAATGAGCAGTCCCAGCTCCCTCACTCTCTCCTCATGTGAGAAATGCTTCGGTCCATTAATCATCTTAGTGACCCTGAGCTGCCAGTAAGTCTCGTACTGGGGAGCCCAGATCTGGACCCAGTGCTCCAGGTGGCCGAGCAGACGAGAAGGATCCTGTCCCTCAGCCTACTGGCATCGTTCTTCCTCACGCAGCCTGCAGAGCTCTTGGCCTTCCTGCACCAAGGGGCTCCTGGCTGCCGTGTGCCCAGCTTCACCACCAGGCCCCTCAGGACCTCTGGCAAAGTTGCTCTCCAGCCCGTTGGCCCACAGCCCATGCTGCCGCCTGGGGTTTTAGCTTCCCCGGTGCCTGCACTGTACTCCCTTTATTTATTATTACTTCCCTTTCCCTTTATTGGATGTCGTTGTCAGGGTTGGTTAGTAAATCCATGTGAATTCATCATCCTTTGCTAGCTGAAAAATCTTCTCTTTAATATATCTTCATCTGGGAACTGTTCTCTGCTATTGCTCATCCTCTGATCATGTCCTCTCTGGTAGTGTCCTCTCTAGTGTCCTCAGATGGAGACCAAAACCATAACAAGTGTGGATGCAAAGTAGACTTATACAGTAGCTAAAAATGTTCTTCTGTTTGTTTTTCCATTCCTTTTTTCTGGTAGTCTCTTAATAAATATATATATTTTTTCCTATGACTTACTAAGTACTGAGCTCAGATTTTCACTATACTGTCTATAGGGAATCCTACATTTTCTTACAGAATAAGCGTAAGTAACATCACTGTGTGTGTACAAACAGAGTTGAGTATTTCGTCAGTGTTCACTTAGTAACACTGAACTTCCCCTGTCACTCTGTCACCAAGAGTATGGTGCAATTATTTGTGGTTAATTTTAATATGCTTTAGATTTTATTTCTCTGAGTTTTTGGTGGGATTGGCCTGATATTTTTACTTATTTGGGCTTTCACCTTTTTTTCCCCTCTTTTTCTGTGTTTGTTTTTTCTCTTTCTTAAGAGTCCAGTTTTTCTATTTGCCATATAACTGTGGTTGTAGGTCATCTTGAACATATGAAAAAGTCAGGTTTTGCAGGACAAGGACCCCACAGTAATAGCTTTAATATTTTTTTTTCTTCAAATGGATCCTGTCAGGAAATTATTTTCTCAAAATTTGCCTCAGATCTTCTTGTAGAAATGTTTCAAAATTGACAGTATTTCTTGTAGGAGCTGTTTGTGCATAGTACTACGTTTTATATGATCATTTTCTCTACCTCTCTCTTTTTCTTTTTCTTCCTTAAAAGTGACGTTGTTCACTGTTGCTTTGTGCACAGAGAAACAGGGAAGAAAAAAAAATTTTAATAATTTCAAGAAGTACTATCTGAGGTAGTACAACACTGCCAAATTTCCTGTCATGTGAGTTGATAACTTAGGCTCTTTGTTTATCTTGGACATCCCTGCAAATCCTCACACGAGCATATTCTCACTCAAATGACTAAGTCTTAATACAGGCTGTATTTAAATCCTGACAGCTCTTTCTGTACAATACCTTTAAAATTCCTCATCCGGTATGGCCACAGCCACAACTTTGATCCAGGCCGTTCTTATTTTATTTCCCAGTTACTTCATTTCTTTGATTTCATTGTCTTTTCAGATCTATTTAAGATACTGCTGTGAATTATTTTCTTCTTTTTGAGGTTTTCATCATGCCCCTGTGCTCTTGGCCCGCTTCCCTTCAGTAACAAGATATTGATCCCGCCTCCAGCTACCAGCGATGCTAACCTCTATCACTCCCTCTTCTCACATTCCCTAGTGCTTCCAAAACACTCTGTAAAACTCTAAACTAAAACACTATTGCTCCCTTTAATGCAGGACAGTATCCCAGTGTATGTTTTTAAATGCGCCTATAACCATCTCTCCTATTTTAAATGTTACAGATTTGAGTTAACAGAAGTTTGAAGCAATGTATCAATACAATAAAGTACCTGATCTAAAGCTTTGTCAGAAACCAGGGCTCTGAGGTACAATAAAATAATAAGTGGAGTATTTGACACATGTGTTTTTATCATCTTAATAAGTCCACGTTTGTTTCCCAAAGCTTGTAAAACTGTTTGGCAGTTATACAAAATTCAGTAATAAAATCAGTCAAATGGTCCCCCTAACTTGCCTCGTTTTGGAACATGGCTGCACAAGGAATGCCTCTGCGGGCCAGGCCTCTGAAGCTCTTCTGGATCAATGCTCAAAAAGTGAACTGTTTCATCTGTAGAAGGTTCACTATCAGGTTTTGGGGGTTGTTTGTTTGTTTCCATGTGGATATTGTTGCATTTTACACAATTTGTGGATTTATTCCATAGTCTTTGTTTCTGGTCCCAGGCTATTTTGTCTTGCTCTGCAGTTGTCAGCTCTAATAGCTGTAATAAGGCCTGGAGAGAAGTTCCTTTGTTCAAGTGCTTAAGACAATTAAAATAAGATTACAATTATCTAAGCAAGATAACACTGGATCATTTTGTCTAGCTCTTAGAGCGCCTTGCCTGCTTGCTTACAGAATCTGTGCAAAGAATGATCTCCATTGATACCAGCAATTGGTTTTCATTTTTGTCCATCTCACTGCCACCTGTGTAATTTGCTTTCTGCAAGCTTTTTGGCCCAGGTCAGCTTGCTTAGCTTGTTTTGAGTGGTGTGGGAGGTGGTTGTTTCTGTTTGAAGTCACCTTGAAGTTTCAAATACTTTTAATTATTTATTGACCGACTAATCTGTTACTAGCCTGCTGACCACATTTTTTATTATTACATTACTTTATTATTGTTACTTTTAATTAAACATAGTTCTAGTGAAGTACTTTTAGTTGTTCTTTAGATTCTATCTATTTATAGAACATTAAAGAGTCCATCTTTTTAAAAAAAAAAAAAAAGAAAAAAAAAAAGTAGTTAGGGTCTTACTGTTCCGTCTGTTTTGGATAAGCAGCTTGGAAATTTTTAATTTAAATTTGCTAGAAGGTAGGCGAAGAAAGTGATGCACTTTCTGGAAATGGGCATTGATTTTTAATTTTAAAGTTTTAGAAATTATCATTGCTCTGTATTACTGGAAAAAAAATCATGCAAGCAAAAAATCACAAATGAAATGTTTATTAGCTTTATATAGATGTGTACCTCATACCTGTATTTTTAATTAAAAATATTAAAATGGTTTTACTACTAGAATTAGCATTTAAATTTGGAATTTTAATCATATTGACTGGATTATACAGAGCACCTAATGATCACTGTTAAGATTTGGGACTAGGCTACCATTTAAGAGTGAAGTGCTCTAAGATTCCTGTGCTTGTGTGGGCTGTCTGAAAAACTCAGTATCTGAAAGCTGAACTGGAAACTGAGTTGCTTTCGAGACGGTGCCGCAGGTTTTCCACTGCTTTAAAATGACACACTGCTTGTATTTTGTGGTGACTTTTCCGTTTTGGTCTCACATAGCCCCACCATTCCCAAGCAGTCTTTCAGGGCCAGTTGTGGTCCTTCTCTACTCAAGTATAACCTCACTAGTGATGTTAACTAGCACATCAATTCTTACTTCTTTATCTCTTATTCAAAGTAAATCTAGCTTTACATTATGCCTTAATTTTGCATTATGAACCAACCTAATTCACATCTGCCTAGAAAGTCTGAAGGCAGCTTGACGTGGGAGTGAGCTATCTGTGAGGGCATATTATTTGCAAATTCTACAATATACTGTGATTTTTGGTTTAGAAATATAGTCAGAATTTGGTGTTAATTATGTAAAAGGGAATATAAACCAGAAATTTTAGCAGCAGAAGGCAGATATAGTCATGCTGGGTGCTGCTTTGAGCAGTAGAGACTGGAGGATTACAGGAAAGACTGTTCAGTTACAACCTTCATTGATGCCAATGTGTCTAGAGGGGCTGACTGGCTGTCAGGAAATGTGGTCACAATGCAGCCTTATTAGGACTAAGGACATGGACACATGTGGTTTTATGAGCTGTCAAACTTTTTTTTTTTAAAATCACATATTCATGTTTTTTGTTTATTTGCATTTCTATGAAGGAGTAAAGATTGTGGAATACAACTTATTTTTCTACAGCCTTCAGAAATGTAAATTGATAATATCTAGAGTGTGAGTCACTGCTGTTTAATCTTAACTCTGTCTTAAAGGTTTTGGCAGAGAGTTTGAATTATTAAACTTTTTGAGATGTAAGATAAAATGGTAATATGGTTAAATATTACTGGTTTCTTTATGATCAAAAATACACCTTACCAAGCAAAACTCATGATGAACCTTACATTATTTTATCATTGAGTATAGAAGCTGTGGTGTGCAGTGACATGCTACTTTTGGCATGTCGCTCTGTATAAGTGGCAGTCCTAACTGGCATAATTCCGCACTGATACCGTGCGTGGAGTGTAACTGCTGAGCCAAGCTTCACTCCTTAGTCAAAAACTTTGCAGTGGTGTTAAATATTAGCCGGTGTAATAATGTCCTTGAATTTAGAGGGACTTGGATCATGTCATAACTGCAACGAACTCTTTTTTTTTTTTTTCCAGTATCATATTAACATAATATATCGTGAGAGTCATTATCTGGCCTCTTTTCAGTGGTGGCCACCGACGGAACTAGAGGAAACGGCCACAAACTGAAGCACCAAAAGTTCCACAGGAGCTTAAGGAAAATTTTCCTGACAGTGAGGGTGACAGAGCACTGGCACAGGCTACCCTGAGCCTTAGGCATTCTGTGGTTCTATGATTTGGGGTACTGGAGCAGCACGTGCTTTATTAACTTGTAGTCTTTCTCATATTTCACTGCGTCTTTATTGATTTGTCCTCTGTTGTACTTATGTAAAACTGGCTTATTGACCTTTCGCTTTATAATACCTGTTATTTGATAGCTGTGTTTCGAAACCAAGTTTGCAAACTAGAACAGTTACTATCACACTCATCCTCCATCCTTATGCCTTGTCTTTTGTTCCTGTGTTTATCTTTGAAGTCTCATAAATGCCATGTACAATCCATTAACCAAACAAGCAAAAACCCAAAAAAATGTAAAATTCTGAGAAAAACTGGTACGTTTCAATAAGGTTTGACTACCTTTTATTGATTAGGTTGAGAAACTTATTTAGTTTATTACTACTTAAAACTTGAGACAAAAATACAGTTTTGGAGGTAGTAATACTAAGGTCAGCATGCATTAATTGCCTTAGTAGCACAAGCATTAAATGGGAATTATGGAGATGAATCAAATGTTAGTAATTTTCTAACTTACTTGCCTGTAATTCCAATAATGAAGTCAATTGAGGACCATGGCAGTTTCCTCCTCTTCCCCCCCCCCCCCCCTTTTTTTTTAATTTGTTAAACAGTATTTAGACTTTTATATTTAAGAAATAGTAATTTATACAGACTGGAGTCTTTGACTTCTTAATAAATTCAGAATTGGTACATAAGAATTCTGGGGGCATCTTTTGTTTTCATGCTTCTTCAAGCAAGTGGCTTGTTAAGCAGGGTATTTTTCTTTGGGGAGAGATGCTTGATGGTTTGTTTTTAATAAATCGTCCTTCATTAGCCAAGATCTGAAACTCTGGAGTTATGATATGTGCTGTTTATTTTAAAAGGATACTTTTAAAGACACAGCAGAGTCTGTTGATTTTAAAAATAAATAAATAAATAAAAGAGGATAATCCTTTCTGTGCCTTCACTGTTACTGTCTGTCTGTTGCAGCGCGGTTGGTACCTTTGCTCGAGCACTGGACTGCAGTAGCTCCGTCAGGCAACCTAGTTTACACATGAGTGCAGCTGCTGCTTCCCGAGACATCACATTGGTGAGTGACTTGTTAAAAATTATCCTACAAAGCTTTTATTTTTTTTCTTTATTTTTTCCCATCTAGGAATTCAATAAAACCTACTATTCCTCAGTCTCTGTCCTCCAGAGGTCTGCTTTCCTCTGGATACCTGCTTGCAAGATACCTGTTTATATAGTAGATAATCCTTTGGGTTTTTATAAGGTTGTTAATACTACCCTTTGGGATCATACTGTAAATCAGTTGACTTCAGCAGAAATATTTATATATAATATCCTCAAATGTGACAATTTTCACAGTGGCAGTGTGGATAATATATGTTGTATAAAGTTTGGCTCAATATAATTGATCAATAATTTGATTTAAAGTGTATTTAAAGCATATAACGCTGAGCATTCTCTAGATAATATCATTTTATAAATATTTATGAGTCTGTAAATTTTGTAAAAAGTATAAACCATCAGACTTCATAAGCAACTTTTGGAAGAGTACTTTGCTTAGCATGTCCTTAGGATGTTGAACTATTAATTATATTAGTATCCTCTAGAGAAAGTTAACGTGTGTGTGTGTGTGTATATATACATATGTATATATGCATATATATACACACACACTATAACTTAATATATACATATATATATATATATAAGTTATAGAGCAGAGGAAAGGCCAGGAAAATTATGCAAGAGCAAAATCTTAGTGTTTGTTAGAATCAAATTTCATTTTGCTTTACTAGAGAAAGAAATTTATTATTTTAAGAATTCTATGCAAAATTACATAATAGTGAGGGGTCATGTGAAGGTGTTATTCATAAAATATTTCAATTGCAAATATTGCGAGTTTTCCAACTAGGGGGCATTCGGTGAAGCTAACAAATCAGATTAAAATCAGTAAGATGCTGCTTTGCTCGGTGGGTCGAACTGAGTGGAATTCTGGAACTGTGTGTTATAAGAACTGCAATATGAGCAGGTTAAAAGTGGGGTTAAAAATGTTACGAGCAGCAGGTCCATAACTGGTTAGCGGTGAGCATGGGCAGAAGTTACCGTCAGGCGCTTCCCCATCCCAAGAGCTGTGATTGCTGGAGAATGAAGTGGAACGAACCCCAGGATGTGATGAGACTTGCATGTCCTCTCCCAGTAACAGCTCCTGGTGCAGCTGTCAGAGGCAGAACATTTGCCTAGGATTGCTGATCTGACCCACTAGGGCAATTTTTGTAATTTAGGTGAAATACATTCATTAGCATGATAAGAAAAATACTTAACTTCTGGCACTTTACAGANCCCAGTAACAGCTCCTGGTGCAGCTGTCAGAGGCAGAACATTTGCCTAGGATTGCTGATCTGACCCACTAGGGCAATTTTTGTAATTTAGGTGAAATACATTCATTAGCATGATGAGAAAAATACTTCTGGCGCTTTACAGAGCACTTCTGGGCTATTAAACAGGGAACTGACTCACAGGAACCGACAGCAGCCTGGACAGCTATAGTGTGATAAAGAAAGTGGCAAATGTAATGTTTTCAATAATACTCGAGATAATATTTTACAGTCAAAATATGCTTTTTCTGTTTCATACTCCCTGATATGACCTTAGTGACATGATTCCATTCACATTAAATATTTTATACTTTTTTCCCATCTAAATAGTTCTCCGGTTTCACATTTTTCTTTTTATTAAAATTTCATTAGATTGAGAATTTCTAATAATTCCCATAGAATGCATATCTTTCTTATAATATTCAGTGATTAATATAATAGATTTATCCCTATAGCATTTTTTTGTTTGAAAGTATGTGTGCAGTGCTGCTAATAAAGGGATACATTTAGTGCTTGAGTGCCATATAAATGTTTCTGCCTTGCAAATGATCCATTAAGTTCCATTACACTTAATGAAAGGCATATCTTAAAATGAGACACCAGAGGAGCCACCCCAGGTTTAATTATTGTGTCTGTTCCTTCTCATTTTCCTGCCCCCTTAGCTTTTTAAAGTCTTTCTCTTTTGCTTCTTGCAAATGTACTCTGTTCTAAGTTAAGAAAAGACATATTTGTCTTCATAGTAGTTATTCTTTCATGTACTTGTTAAATGGGAGTGTATTTTGAGCACTTAATACAGAAATTTGCAGGAAGCTCTCGAGTCACCTAGAATATCCTCCTGAACGGCGTCCAGCCGCGTGGGCCTCCTCCTTAGGTGGTGGAGGTGGCCATAGCGTCTCAAAGCAGCGTAGGATTCCATGCTCTTTTCCTCCTACAATGGTGAGGATTCGTGAGACATAGAGCTTCCTGAAATGCATTTCTCATCTTCTCAGACCCAATGACCCGTTTTATAAGGAAGCTGAAGAAGAAAAAGAACTGGAAAGACTTACTGTCTCAGTAAGTCTAGTGCATGCATGGGCGAGAGGCACTAACACAGAGCAGGTCGACAGGATTGTCACTGTCAACCTCCGTACGGAACAGTGGGCTCATTCAGAAGAGCCTTAGCTGTTCTACAGGAAGGAAGGTGTTTTTTTTCCCTAGTGTCTCTTGAAAATAAACAATATAAACAGTCCTTTGAATTTTATATAGCAAAACTTGCTAACAAATTGCGTAGGATTTCTTTATAGGTAGTCCCTGCTGCAAGCATGTTTAGAATAGTATGCAGGCTACTGAAATGATGACCTGTTTCTCAACCACATGGTCCAGTTGTTTGCAATTTTCCACTGTCACTCCCTGTCTCCCCAGATCCGTGCTACCTTCCCACCTGCTTAAACTCCCAGTTAAGTTCCCACTGCCAGCTTGGCTAATCCCTTCCTGCTGACACAAGGAAGTTCCGGGCAAGCTGTCTTAGGGAATGATCATTCTCCAGGATCTACTTTGGAGCTCTGACAGTTCCTCCCAGCTGCTCCTCATGCAGCACCAGCAATTTCTTGTGGTCCTCAGGTCCATGAGAAAAGCAAATAAACAGGATATACTCCAGGACTTTTCATCTTGGGCTCCAGGTCTGTCTTCAGGCTGGCCTTGTTTTTGCTAGCGGACTTTATGTGCTGCAACGTGGGGATCTGAAAGTGGGGGCTGACAAAGCTGCAGAAAGCAAAGATTGTTACTGCAGGATCTTCTGTCACAGACAGCCCAGCGAAGGCAGGATCATCGGCTGAGTTGCTTCTGTGTGTCTCTTTTTGTGTAACAAAAGAGGACTTACGGAAGTTGATGTTTATTATAGATGCCAAAATGAATGTAAAGCAAGAGCTTGATCCTGATTTATTTGCTTCTGCTTGTGTTTTTAAGAAAATTGGTTATAATTCAGAATATATTCAGAATAGATCTGCACTTAACAACTGCTTGGAAAGTGCTCAGTGTTTGCTGTTTTTCCGTCAGTGGTGAGATTTAAACCATGGTAATAGATATGCTGTAAGTGTTTGATCTTTAGGCCTGATTTACTCACAGACTGGCTGATAAGTGATAAATCAGTAATTTATTTTATGTTCCCTAATCTGAAGATTATGTATTTTAGACATCATAATATCTCCACATTAGAGTTTCTCTTTAAGAATGGTTCTGTCTCAAGGCTTATCAATCTAACTCGAACTCCATGTAAAATGACCCGTTGTAGGATAAAGGCAACATTACTTCTTGCAGATGAAACAGTTCAGATCCTGTCCCTGGTAACTCTCCAAGAAGTGCATCGAAGGCTGAAGAAAGTCTTTAGCCACTCATAGCGGATAGCAGTAGATGAGGAGAATGTACCAGTTGCAATGCATTTATACCCAGAAGCTTAATGGGAACTGCTCTCTAAGTGCTATAGTGACACACGGTGTGAGACCGTTCCCACTCTGACAGGTTTGGCCAGATGGGTCAGAGCACGATGTTTTGCGGATGTGTATTTTGCAGGTGGATTGTGCTTCGTGCTTCATGCATATCCTTCAGCAACACAGGTGGAGGGTCTCTAACAGCGGCTTTGGGAGTGCTGAGTCAGAAAGCTAATTAGATGTTGCTCATCTTCCTTGCGGGTGGTGTAGCTACTTACTTGTCATATTCCCCGTCATTTGCTGGTGATAGGAGGGTTCAGAGATGGCTCTAAACAGGAGGAGTAAAGAATACTGCCACCTGCCTGTTTGCTGGGTTGGTTTTTTTATTATTAAAAAACAAAACAAACTTTGTTATTCGTCTACAGAAACAGTGTTTGGCAAGGGCAAAAGCCTTGTTTGTTTTTCAGTGTGATGATAGTCAAAAGAGTAAATAAAAGAGTAAATGATGATTTCCTTCCCCAACAATGAAAATACTGAGCACCTAGATGCATGCATATTTAAGTACTGTTTAGAACTGTAGAACTGTTGGTAATTGAAAATGTCTCCTCAGCCGCTCATCAGACAGTGTGCCATTTACTTGAAACCTACCAACTAAAACTTCTCTAGAAACATTTGCTAGTAATTAGCAGGAGCTAATTAAGTGCTGTCAATTTAGATAAAATTTTTAGATTTAGATTAAAGCACTTTCTTCACTAATTTAAGTAATAGAAAAATATAGATTTTTCATTACATTTCCCTACAGAAAATGTATCACATCAGCATAGATTCTAAATCTAATGTTAGTTAAAGCTTGTTGCACGGCATATAGCAAATAATGCATTGTATTTGCACAGATTGAAATTGGCTGCTCTCTGATTCAACATGTTTTCTGACTGTGCCCTTCCCTGTGCTAGTTTCATGCGATGGATACCTTGCACAAGCACAACTATGACTTGAGCAGTGCCATCAGCGTCCTTGTGCCGCTTGGGGGGCCCGTTCTGTGTCGAGATGAAATGGAAGAGTGGTCAGCATCAGAAGCGAGTTTATTTGAAGAAGCACTGGAGAAGTACGGGAAGGACTTCAATGACATTCGACAAGACTTTGTAAGTACTGGGATGGAGGGCTTTGGTGCTATGGGATTTTTGAATGCATGAGCATAGTAGTGCTCCAATTGAAAGATTAGAGGAGAAATCAATGCAATTGATAAATGCAACTAACATATATATGTACATGCATATATATATATATATTTATGCACACGTTTATGCAAACATATATATAATTCAGATGGAAGTGAATATTTTTTCTTGTGCAGTGCCATTCTTCAGAAAGATGTTGGCTGAAGATAATCAGGGTGTCTAGTGTGCAAAATTCATAGAAGATTCTGAAATACCAGGAATTTTCAGAAGTTCTCCAAGAGCATCTGATTGATGTTCATTATCAGTTCCACAACTCACTCCCTTGAGTCCTTTTGGAAACTCCGGGATTTCCTTCTATGATTAGGAGACAGAAATCCATATTCAGATAGCTTTCAAAGTGCACTACAGGGAGTTATTTTGATACATTTGTTATCAAGGCACTTCTGAAAAGTAAAGGAGATGTTTTCCAGTATCTTCTAACCCTGCTGGATTTGATTCTGAAGTATCAGATTTTACAAAGCTTTGCTGAAACCTAATGCGAAGTAATGAAGTGAAATTGAATTTTAGTGATCTATTCCTGGGATTTTTCAGCAATTTGTTAGTGATTTTGTTGCATGTTTTCTGCAGAGTCTTCTTTTTTCCCAGTGAAATAGACTTATAGTTTACAGGTTTTTGTGAAGACTTGTTTTGCTTGTCTCTGAAAGTTCAGCTTCTTTGCAAACTGCAGTCCATGTTGTATTAGCACTGGGTGGTGATGTTCAGTCTTTGAGAGGAAAATCACACTGATTGAGAAACTGTGTGGTACAGGTACCTGATGTAGGGCTGTGGAAGGCCTCCCAGAAAAGGGCACTGGGAAGAAGTTTAGCACTGAGGGTTGCTTATAGATGTCTTGGCTTTTGTAATTCTAAAATGAAACAGATATAACTGAGTCAAGCTGGGAAGGGAAAGCTATTGTTTTCTGAAGGACTGACATTTTTAAAAGGTGTGATATCTGTGTGCTTCATTGTGATATTCCTAAGAGAGAAAATGTATACATAAGGGTGGCAAGTGCTTCATGGATAGCTCTGTTTTAGATCAAGAAAGTATCAGTGTATGGGTGTATTTTATATATTCCCACTTGTTATGGGCTGTTGTAAAGGTAAAGACTCTTAAGAACAGACATGTGGTTAAAACTAATCGTTTAAAATAACCCATTTGAGATTTGGATCATACATATGTGAACAAGTTCCTGCAAGTGAGGTGGGTGTGAATTTATAGAACTTAAGCTACAATTATCTGTGAGAATACTTTAATGCTGTAGTAAATGCAATGTGTTCTAATCCCCCCTTTTCCCTGACTAGTCACTGGAAAGTAAGTTAGCTTTATATTTATTGTAAAAACAACCACTGAACTGCTAACTCACTTGTAACTTAACTGTCCACTTGGACTTAATTTCATCATTAAACACTCTTTGGATGCATATCTTTTGAGCAAGAGATAAAAACACGGCGTCAGAGCTGAAGTTTGAATCTAAGCAGGTAGCATGATGGTGCCAGAGCACAGGCAGGTTTTTGTGCTGTATTGCAGAAGTGGTTGGTAGTGATATGCTAAAGGAAAAGATCTGTGTAACACCCACTTGAGTCATTATGGTGCAAGAACTGCGCTTTCAGAATGATCCTGGGTTTGCAGGATGCACGAACAGCAATCACAGCCCTCACATTACGGTTCCCTACAGGGCAGGCTCATTTACTTTTCCAACAACTAATAATAACTGGCACTGTTTGACGTTCAAAGTGCAATTCTAGCACTGAGGTATAAACATTAAATATTAGTAAGCAAGATAATTACCATAAATTAAATGGTGTAAAGGAGTTTACCTTTTTTAATAGACAGAAGCATGCTTATTATCAAATTACAGTCCAGCCTTTGAACATTCATTTTATCTCCTGTTGACTCATCAACTGCTATAAGATCTCATTTACTGAGGTGAGAACCTATGTAAATCCTAATGAACTTTAACTTTTAAAGTTAATTGAATTGACTTGAGTTACTTCACGTTCCAGGATAATAGAATGAGAAGAGAGTGAATATTTTTGCACTCTGAAGGAAACTGTTTTCCTCATTCTTAGGGACAGCTGTTGTGGTGTCTTCTGTATTGCTTGTTAAATTGTTACTTTTTCATTATCACTGTTTTTCACAGATTTCTAGTTTTCGCATAGCAGATGTGGCAGGAAAGACCTTGAGAATTGGACTCAAACCACTTAAATAAAACAGGAGCAAGATTCCAACCTCAGAAAACTATGGAAACATGCTTTAAAGTTAATTAATGTACATTTTTAAATGCTTTTAAATCCTAAGCTTTTCATACTGGACTAAGTGGTCTATTTTTACCCTGCAGAAATTATTGAAATTGAAAATTGCTAGTTCATGTTTTTGTATGGCTGATACCTTTTTGTTAGCTTCCTCCTACAAAATGCCATGACATGGTTATCACGTCCTTTGTATTCCTTTCAACTGGTGTTTAACAGAAATTGATAATGAGAGTACCTTATTTTGTGGCCATTTACAACTTCTGTGGCCACTAAGAGCAACCTCTGGAAAATTCGTGCCCCTCTATAGGGTTTTATCACTTAGGAGTGTAGGTAAACACTTAGGATATTCATAGTCAGTGTGTCAAAACACAATTTCTGAGTTATGAATCAAATTCTAAAAGGATGAGGGTTAGTAATCAAAACCCCTTAAATTTCTGTTATTGACTGCAGTTGCCTACTGACTGTTGGTATTGTCACAATCAAAATTAACTTTAAGAAACTAATAATACAAGTATTTTCTGGAGATACAGCCAATATATCCATGGTATTAATATATTAATAGGAAAAGATAATTTATGCATTTGCTAAGTTGCTGTCTGGTGTGGTTAAGTTAGATCGAATGTGAATGTACAAAGCTGCTCTGGATTAGACCAGAGTTTTACCCACTGTGGTGCTTTACCTCAGAAGCAGGTGAACCTGGATGTGCATCCCAGCTCCTCAAAGGCAGGGGTTGAAGAAAATCTGAGTTCTGCTAAGTCTCTGCCAAAGTAGCAGGAACAGCGCATGGGGTCCTGTGTGCAAGGAGAGGCAGCTCCTCCTTTCGTTGACTTAAGGAGCTTGCTTAAAGCCTCAGGAGCCTGCCCGTTTGGCTTGGGGCATGCAATAAGCCCCAAAGTGGGGTTAGCAGGGTTTCCACATCTCTAGATTTCTGGGACTCTCTAGCTTTATCTCTGGAAAGCAAAAAAATACTGTTGTTAATGCATGCTTCTGTAAAGTACTAGATTTGAAATAGTGGCAGGTTTTCAGGCTTTGAAGAAAAATTGCATGAATTGTGTGAGAAAATAAGTAATTTAAATGGCTGAGATAATTTGTGCAATGGACTGGGAAATTCTATATCAATTACAAATGGCTGCTTAATGGTTCATTTTCTTCCCTACACTTAGGCTTACACATCTTTCCTTTTCCAATAACACGTGCACGTAAACTTGCAAGCCAGATTATTATTATAGTAGTAGTAATAAAAAAAAAAAAGTCACAAAAGTTTCTGGAAAATCAGCTGTGTTGTATGAGCCATGTAGTTTTTATGGGACTTAAAGAACTTGTGAATTAAGTGCTGTGACTAATGTATTTTTAAGCGTAAAATTATCATAAGACTCCAACAGATTCCTGTCAAGATGATTTATTTTAGTCCTGAATGTTGTTCTCCATCTGATACGTTTTATAATAGATATGTTTTCTGTGCTTCTGATTACATGAGATATCTTTTAGTTTAAGCATAAAATTTACATACCCGAATCCAAACAATAATTACTGCATACCTTATCGCTTTAATCTTGCATTTTTGTTACTTGTAAAGAAGGTTTCTGTATTTTTGGAAGTATATTTATATGTATATTTGTCTTCATATAGGATATGCTAATATATACGAGATAATCTAATATATATACATTTGAATATATCACATTCTAATATTTGTATATTTTATTTTTTTATATATCTATTTAATAAGATGTGGACATTGGAATTTCATGGAACCCCTTTAATTTATATTGAATGTTTTTCAGCTCCCTTGGAAGTCACTGACTAGCATCATTGAATATTATTACATGTGGAAAACCACTGACAGATATGTGCAGCAGGTAATTTAATATTTATTTCACCATGAACAAGTCTGCCATATTCTTAAAAATGAGGTAACAAAAGCCAGTTAAAGCATAAAAATTTGTGTGTGGTCATCTTCAAGACGTGATGCGGGAGGCCTACATTAATACTCTTGGCTATATACCAATAGTTTAGTGTGTCCACAGGATACATTGCCAAATCCTCAGGAACCTAGAGTTCATCACCTGGCTACAAAGAGCCTTTTTTATTGTATGCCAATCTATAGCAACACAATTCCAGTTTCTTGATATGGATAGGGAGGAGCTGGGCTGAAGAGCAAATGCATTAACCTTTTAAACTGTACATAGGATTAAAGGAAAGGAAAAATATATTTTGTTAAAGATAGTTCCTAATGTCATGGACCTTTGCTTCCATGATAAGAAGTTATTAAGTATCAAGAACCAAGAAAACTTGGTTTTATGAGAATTTGAAAGCAAAAGTCGAGAACATTGTGCGCACGGTGAAGGTGGTGTCGTTCCGAGCGAGGGTTCAGCTGCTCAGGTCCCCGTGCAGCAAAACCAGGATAAGAACACGCTGGGTACCTCTGCATGGGTATGGAAAGCAGGTTTAAGCAAGACTTGATTATCAGTTCTTTTCATGTATTGTACTCCTTGTTGTAATACTGCATGATTTAGATCTCAAAAACTTTTAAAATATTCAAAAAAAAAAAAAAATCCTCCGTTACCATTATGATTTGACACTTAAGTTGATATCTACTTACTGCCTTACAGTCTTAGTACAGAAGGACAGGATGTTTAAAGTAAACATTACATTGCTGTGATTTCAGCTGTGTCTGATTTTTTGCAATTATTTTCACAATTATTATGTATTTAGTTGCAGTGTATGCAGTGGAGGAGAGCGATTGCTTCAAATTGTTCTGTTTTGTTCTTTGCTTTGTTTGGGTGTTTTTGAAGCTGTGTCTGCATCTTGCTAGGTTATAAAAAGTCTTGTACAGTGTAGTAGAGTCTTAATTACAACGAGGACTTTTTAATGCTGAAGTAAAACAAATAGAAAATCGTTCTGCTGTGTATTAAGGAATGTATTTTCAGTATGTCTCCATTCATTTAACTTTTTTAATACTTCCTTGGCACGACTACTCTCTATTTTAAGAAGGCATTGCCAGCAGGCATTTGCTGTGCAGTTTGTCAGCTCTTCAGAGCTGCTCTTAAGAGAGCAATGGAGGATCTGGAAAGATCAGAGGCGGAAACCTGAAAGCTTTGCAGTAAAGATAAAATTGAATTGGAAATTAACTTCTGTCAACCTGCTAAGGTTGCTCAGAGACTGATCTCTGTTTTCCTTTGCTTTTTATTTATTTTTATTTTTTCGACGAAATACTTGCTCTAGAGTAGTTAGCAAAAGATCCTGAAATGGAATTTTTTTTTCTATCCTCCTCCAGGGCTTCAATCCAACTCTGTAGCCACAGCAGGCAGTGGCTGGCATTCTACTGGGTTAGTGTCCCCTCTACAGAATTAGATATTTAACTTCAGATACAAAAAAGATTATCTAGATCATCTAGAAATGATGACCATAGTTCCTTATGGTTATCCAGAACTTGAATACTCTTACAAACATAAATGTCTATTTGTTGCCTATCCTTAAATAAACTTGTAACATCCTAATTGCCAACATGACATTAAACCCTAGATGCTGTTGAGATGTTCTTTCAGGGTCATGCATCATCATCAATAGTCAAAATACTATAGGCAGAATTAATTCATTTATTTTATTTCTTAGCATATCTATAATCCTTCCTACCAAGAAATCCAACAGATCAGAGTTTTGTCCTGCTATTGTTTAGTTTGTTCTGGAATAGCAAAAATAATAGAGTTCAGTAAAGATAGTATCTGTGATTATTTATTTTCTACCAGAACAAGCTGTGATGGTGGAACGCATGCTGGGAAAAAATATGTTCAGTAAAAGAGTGGCAGTTTCAGAGTCATTCTTCTCTAAATGTCATGCCTGAGAAGTAGGACAGCTTGGGAGAACAGGAAAAGAAAATATTGATGTACATACTTGAATCTTATTCATGCACAAAATGCAGTCTTTGTATTTTAGATCAATGTGATTTAATATTAAAACTTTCTATTTAATTATCTCCTTATTTTGACATGTGAATTGGCTGCATATAGGATAGATTTCAGTGCCATAATTGTCCCTAAATGGTACTCCTGCTTGGTGGTTAAAGGTGATGTTTTAATAGGGATGGAGATGCTGCTGCTGCCTTGCCCTCAGAGCATGTAGCCACTTGAAGTCAAGGTAAAGGGAAGTTGTAAGGGGAAACTAAAAGGAAATTGTATTTTTTTGTGTGTCTGTACTGAACTAGCTAAACTAATTCTGGCTTTCAGTATTGATTCTTGGAAATCTGTCACTTTTCATGACCACTAACTTGTATAGCTTTGTGCTTAAAAGTAGAGTTCCATGCAAGAATATTTTATTAAGGCTTTTTAACAGAAGAAGGAGAATACGTGCAAACAGAGGATTCATTGTGCAAAACTACTACAAGGTCATTCATTAGGCTGAAGAACAGCTAACTTCAACATCTTGTATTACCACAGTATATTACATTTCTATCCTGTTTATTTTCTCTGTAGAAAATATTACTTACATAGGGAAATGCTCGTTTCTTGGGATAGTTGTCAACTGATAATCAGGACAGATGCTCTAGTAAAGAGATACCATTCAACTTTCAAGGAAAATTGAGCAAAAGCAGTGCAGACCAAGTGAAAAGCTGAGATAATATTTAGTTTGACATCTTCTATAATACACTCTGTAAGACTTCCTTGAAATAGTTGATGTTTAAAATTAGATGTTTCAAGAAACATCATTTCTCCTGGCTAAATTGTTTCAGTGAGTAATTATGCTTACTGTTGCAAAGTGGAGTTTTGTTTCTTGCCTCAGTTGGTCTAACTTCAACTTCCAGCCCTTTCCCATGATACTGAGGAGCCAAATTACCAAATTTAATCTCTACATAATCATTTCTCATGTTTCTTTCTCTGAACATTTCAGATTAGCTAGTTTTCATTCTTCAAATTCCAATAGGCTCAGGTTTCATTTCAGAAAGTGCAGTTATTTGCTGAGGGTTTTATTTCTGCATCTTTACTTCTCTTCCTGTATCTCTCCCTAAAAGTGGATTGATCAGGGTGGATTCAAGCAGTGACTTTTTCTGTTGCTTTTAAGAAGTGACGTTAAGTATAGCTTTAGTGCATAAAAATACAGCTTATACTAAAATAGTACTATGTGATTATTTTGCAGAAGAAAGTATATGATTCATTTTAACAAATAAAGGAGGAAAGGAGTTGCTAAAATTGTATTCCGTAGAGCCCCTATACCAGTATTTAAAGGTATGCTAAAATGTAGTTAATGTGAATGCTCGCCTCTCAGTGCTGCCAGCAGGGCCTCCGTGCAGCTTTCTGCAAGTGCCTGTAAATTTTGACACTGCTTCAAAGCAACTTACCTAATTTCTTTTAGCTTATTGTGGGGTTTTTGTTGTTTTATGTTGATCATAGATGTGTAGTGGGATTTATTCTTTCTCTTTGTACAGTGGGCCCAGTTTCTTTTGTGTCTCGGTGAAATGCAGATTATCTACTAACTTGTAGCCTCACCTGTTTCTTCAATTTGAACACCGCATATAAATATATATATATATATATATATATATATATATATATATATATATATAGTTGAGTATAATATGAAGAGGGTAAAAAAAAAATAAAATAAACCAAGTTGTGGGTGGAAACCTTGGCCCGAAGCACTTAGGTGGAAGCCGTTCGCTGTTGAGGGCTGTTCTGCAGAAGCACTGAGAAACCGCTCGCAGCGGGAGAGCTGTCGGTGTGCGAGGCTTGGCAGATGCTGTTCTCGTTCCTCGCTCTTGCAAAAAAAGAGCACAAATCGCCCCGTGGCTGCAGCTCTGCAGTGGGCCTGGTGCAGGTGGAGCTGGGCCGTGTGTGGTTGGTGTGAGATGGGAAGTCACTGCTGCAGCTCGGAACGCACCTACGCACTGTGCGTGAGCAGCAAGAAGCCCCTCTCATGCCATGGGAATTGACTGCTGGTGGCAAGGACTGCTTGAATCCTCCTCAGAGACACAGTGAAAAAGCAGTTTTTATACAAGAGGTGTGTTGAGGGATGGCACATAGGCAACTTCCTCAAAAGGAAAGGAGCAATAGTTTCCATTAGGAAAGCTCAGGCTTTTCAGACGTTAAACTTATTAACCTGGTAACTCGTCTCAGATACCTCAGAGCAAAGAGGATGATGCTTCTCTCAACATGGGAAATACCTTCCTGAGTTCCTGGATTCAGGATCTTGCAAAGATTGGGTACCAAAAGTAGGAGCAGAGCGGAGGAGAGAACTGGCTGCTGTAGGAGAAATGGAGGTGTGAGTATTAAACACCTGCTGAAGAAAGAGAGAATCTTGAGAAGCAGAGACAGACTGTCGACTTATTGCTGGATATCAGTGTCCTTAAATTTTATTTTTCCCTTTAACAAAATTGAACTTGTTCAACCCCTTTCCTCCCTTTTTTGAAGTGAACAGAAAGAAGGTCTTGACAGAAACAGTAGGGAAATAACCTTTTTGGTTTGGTTTGTTCTTTGTTTTTGTTTGATCTGCTAGGTAGAGGAAACGAGACGTGAACTCAGTATTTCTTGCACCAATGCTGAAAAACATATTGTTGTACCAACTCATGTCATCTCAAGGGTTTAGCCTGTTTTTGTTTGTTTGTTTGGTTGGTTAGTTTTTGGGAGGGAATGACTTGTTACTTAAAAAAAACTTAAGTTTGGTTTATGCTGAATCCAGTTTAGGTGAGGGAACCACAAGCTCTTTATGGAATATTCTTGTTATTCCTTCTCGTTGCAAGTATGCTGAAAATGTCAAGGGTAACACTTTTGTGTAAGATAGATCTGTAAGATCACACCAAATTGTATTATCTTAAACACAAATAAAAAATTTATTTTGAGTGCAAACTGAAACATGAAGCAAGTCATAATTTAGTAGATTCCCAGGATTTCTTGGAGCCTTCTTGCTACTGTTGTGTTCCTGAGCTAGAGTTTGAATGGCATCTAAGAAATCAAAGGTTTAGTTCATTCAGTAGGCTTGTAATTCCTTATGTTGCTTAGAAAAACCTAGCCTTAAGCTTTGTTGAACACATGCGAAGTAGTAAATTACTTGACTCATTGTGGACACATTCATAAATTTATCTTTAAAGTACATTTTATATTTACCTTTATTTATAAATATTTATTTTTATATATTTATATTTTATATAGTTTCCTGCAAGGGTTAACCCCAATGTCATGTATGTCTGTGATATGAATTGTAATAGTTGTTTTTACAGGTTTGTCATCATCCACTGAGGACTGTAAGCTTTACTGCAGAAAGACAATATACTATAATTTCAAACTAATATTAAAAATAGGAAACTCCAGTTTCTTGTGGTTTTCATCTTGAATTCTACATTTGTTTTGAAGGCTCTTGTGGAATCACAGTATAAAATAAAAAGCTAAGACATGGATTGTGTGTATCTTTATGAATTTACATGATTGAAATAATGAAATATTTTAATGTGTTAATTTTTCAACTAGAAACGCCTGAAAGCAGCTGAAGCAGAAAGTAAATTGAAACAAGTATACATCCCCACCTAGTGAGTATAACAAGTCATTTGTTTGAATAATGTTCAGGTAGAATTGAACTAGTATCGTGCAGTTACATGAGGTTAAC
The DNA here is from genome assembly GCA_013389825.1 of Crypturellus undulatus. NCBI lineage: Eukaryota > Metazoa > Chordata > Aves > Tinamiformes > Tinamidae > Crypturellus > Crypturellus undulatus. Next base: position 147,849 of record VWPW01021532.1, on the reverse strand, counting down.
AGTCGGATAGTCTCTTAAATCTTATTTTTTAATACTTTCTCTGTACTTGTTGTATACCAAATATAATTGGAAAATATGAAAACTCTTGCCTTGAGTGAGGCATTTGTACTTGACTTAGCGCTTTATCTTTGACCTCCTAACTGCCTGTTTGGGAAAGATGAGAGGTACTATGGAAGCAGATCAGGTACCTCCAAGGGTTATGTGAACTGCTCATGGTCTTGTCATTCAAAAAGCAATTTTATTTATTTATTTATTTATTTTTCTGGAGTTTCAGAATCTCTGTAGCATGAACATTTCACATTGCTGTAAATGCAACATTTCAAGATAGAAACAGTTGTTAGTCTAGTTACCTAAAATGAAATCAGTTAGTTTCCTATTTCAGTTACAGCTGTATCGTGTTGATGCTGTATGCTCTTAAACTAGAGGCAAGAGATGCCTTGGTGATGAGTTAAATGTAGCAAGCAGCTCCAAATCTTTCATCTTTGAACAGACCGTACTAATTAGATCTGGTTACTTTTGAGGAATTGTTATCTCAGCTGAGTTCTGCATCTGCTTTGGTTAACATGTAGTTTATAAAAACAAGATGTAATCTGTCTCATATATTCATGATTTCCTCAAGATAATGAGAACAGAAGGGATTACAAATGACTTTCTTTTAAACTCTTCATGGGCATAATCCCTGTACATTTATGTGGATTTCTTGTTGATATGAGTGTTCATAGAGCAGGAGCCTAGAATATAATAGGAAATAATTTGAAAATTACATGTTACCTTTTTGATGTCCTCTATAAATTGCATACAATGGAGCTTCATTTTTGTATTTCAAGCAAACTTTTGTCTCCTGAACAAATTTGATAATCGAAATAGCAAATTTTTAATCTCATCTTTGAAGAAAAGAAGTCTCTGATGTCTCAAGTCTCTAAGAAATGGCATCTTTTAGAAAAGTTAACACTTAATGATAGTGAATTTTGGATAATCTTCAGCGTCATAAGCTTGAGTTTTTATCAATGCTGAAAACATTGGTAAGAGTGTTCCATAAGCCTCTAAAGAAACTAGATGCTTGGGGAAGACTGTGGCTATGGAAGGTACTCATTCTTCACATAATGCTCACTCTATTTTTCTTCTAATATTAAGACAATGTCTGTCAATATATCATTCCTCTTTCACAATAGAGACTAGTTGCGTTACATCGTAAACTCTATTATGGAATACAGATTTTTTTTTTTCCTTCCTTTTCTTTGTTACTGTCTGTTGCCCCCAGGTCAAGATAAAATCCATAGTCAACAGTAACGGAGTAGGAATTGTTAAATATTTGATAGTTGTGCCAGTCTGGGGCACTTGTGGACGAAAGGATTGTTACCACTCCTTCTCAAGATTAAATTCTTACATTTGAAATCTGAGTTGATTATAAATTAGAGATGAGTACCTTTTCAACCTTTCAACCTTTTCAACCTTGATCATAAAATATTATTTCCTATAAAAGCAAAGCTCTGTCCTCAATGATTCAATTGTCAGTTTCTTTGGAGGTAACTAAGCAACAGATCCCAAGGAGGAGTTCCTAAGGCTTAACCTGCTCTTGATTTCTTCTCTTGTACCTTGAGCCTGAGGGACCTCTCTTGAGTGCCTTGGGAAGGTACTTGATAAAGAGTATCTGAAAATTGTGAAAGAAAGTCTCACTGCACAAAATGGAAAGGGAGGATAGAGACAAACAGGCTGACCTGCTTAGATTTGGAGTAGAGACTTGATATAGCAAAGGTTTTGCTTACACCATACAGCAATAGTGAAGAAACAGGGATAAGTGTACAGATGTTTGGAGTGTTTGTTTTAATTAGTTGTTTTAATATTGTATATATGTTTATATTTAAGAAAAATTGTGGTAGAAATTGACATGAACAGCCTTGCACTATTTTACCCCCCTGAGCAAAACTCACAACAACTTCCACCAAATTGGAGCTTTGGAAATAATACGCTTAAACTATTTTGCAGTGTATTCGTTGTCTCAGAAGTAAAGTCCAACTCCACTTAAGCAGCAGTAGATTAATAAATATAATAGTATAACAAAAAAAGATTTAGCCTACTCAGAACAAAATTATTTTAGAGTATGAGCTGAGTAGAATATCCTGCTACACAATCATCTTGGTGAGCTCTGGGACATGGCTCTAGGACATTCACTGCAGCTAATGTAGAGGGTTCAGGGTTATTTTTATGCCTGATTCAGAGACTTGCTCTTGTGTTTTCTGGAACTCTGAAAATGTGAGTATTGAATCAACTCTTTATATAGTTGACTTACTGCAGTGAAAATCCTAGAGAAGCTGAATCGTTGGTATTCAGTTTAAAGTATTTTGTACAAATTTTGCTACCATACATCAGAAGTCCAGAACTAAACTGCTCTTGTTGATTAACATGCTAAGAAAATCATTTCTGAAAGATGACATTTTATTTTATTTAAAGCAATAAACCAAATCCCAATCAAATATCCAGCAACAATGGGAAACCTGCCGCGGTGAATGGAGCAATGGGAGCCTCTTACCAGGCACAGGCCTCAGTAATAGGTCGGGCTTGTGAAAGTTGCTATAGTAAGTAAATCTTTTTAAGTTTCTGTGGCATATTTTTAATAATTTGTGTTTCATTTTCTAGCTATTAGAACTTTTGCTAATCTTAATATATGCTTAAAACAACAACAACAAAGCTTTGTTTCCATACTGTACGTAAACTGAAGTTAGTTTTATTGAATTACACGTAACCATAAGTAGAGGGTGCATAGAGGGCTTTATTTATTAATTACGAGTTTTTATGAGGAGTTGTCTTTTGTGACAAGTTAAATTAATTAAACCATCTTTTGCTTTTCAAATTCTTATTTTCCTTGTATCAGGTGAATTAAATTTATGAATTTATCTTTATAATGCTCCTGCAGAATGCCATTTGTTACAATATTTGGATTGACTATTTCGAATGCACCGTGCATCAATTTAGTATCCTGTTTTCTTCTCCCTAGCTCCACAGTCTCACCAGTGGTATTCTTGGGGCCCCCCTAACATGCAGTGTAGATTGTGTGCATCTTGCTGGATTTATTGGAAGAAATATGGTGGCCTAAAAATGCCCACACAGACAGATGAAGATAAACTGTCCACCCAACCTACAGAGGTAGGATCATGGAGATAAACTTTCCTGAAGCCAACTGTTGTGCTTTCTCAAGACTGCTGTGCTTTCAGCATTTAGTGGAATGCTTTTTGTGTGTGTGTGTGTGTGTGTGTGTGTGTCACAACTGATGACTGTTTCTCCCTCTAAGTAGAACTGAACAGTACAGAGCTCCTACCATGTCTTTATTTGGCCAGATCTTCATTAGGCAAATGTCCTTTTCATGCATTTTCAGAAAGAGAAGTCATCTTATTTGTCAAATGTCATGTTAACTGTAAAGTGCTAATAGGACTATACTATATGCAATGTAGAAAGGCATTGAATTTCCACTCACAATAGAGCTCACTTTTTTGTTATGGAGCTTCTTATATAAACCCCATTTTTTTGCATGGTGCTGATGTATATTATTTTATTAACCTTGTGAATTTACTCCAATATGGATATTTTTTTTAATGCTGAAGTAGGAGGGAAATAGCTCTCTCATGTTCATTCTCTTGATTTAGAGATAGTAATAATAGTGTTTTATATATATATATATATATATATATATATATATATAAATAAATATATATCTCATAATGTGTTATGATTTTTATTTGTTTTATTTTTGTAGGAGTCCCATGTTAGAACTCACATGTCGCGACAGGCCACACAGGGAACTCCAGTTCGTAACACTGGGAGTCCAAAGTCGGCTGTGAAAACCCGCCAGGCTTTCTTTCTTCACACAACGTGTTGGACAAAACTTGCTCGCCAGGTCTGCAAAAATACCCTCCGGCTGCGGCAGGCAGCAAGACGTCCTTTTGTCCCTATTAACTGTGCTGCCATTAAGGCAGAATGTAAGATGTTTTTTTAATTCTTAGTTCTGTGTGCTGTGCTTCCCACCCATTTTTGTCTTTTTAATTTTATTTTCTTTTACAATAAACATTTCTTGTCTATACCCTTTTGCTTTTCATTTTTTCATTTGTCTAGCATATCACCAACACATTCAGATAAAGTCTGGTTGCCCTGGACAGGTTTGAGGTTATTTTAAGAAGAGAAGATATTTGAAAAGAAGTGAAAAGAGAAACATTTAAAATGAATTAAAAAGGGCTAGCCATTATCTTATTAACTAATCACAAATTGCTATTAAAAATAAATTTGGGGGGAAATCAATGTTATGACATATATGCTTCCTGCTATTTAGTGTGAAAGAGGTTTGTCTTTATATTGTTAGTTCTTTTGCATAGCAGAAAGTGTAGTCTGTATCATCTTCTCAGTGGTGGTGTTCAACCAATAAGATGCAGTGCTGCAGATGCAGGAGGACGTCTGTCTGTCGTGTAACACGGTCACTTACTATTGTTCAGGTGCTGGTGATAGCATGTTTATTGTTTCATCATAATTGCATCTTTTTTTGTCCATTTCAGTTGAAAATTTAGCTTTAAATATAATTCTGTAGAAGATTTAAAAAAAAAAAACAAAAAAAAACTATAAAGAACTGAAGAATTCACTAGTAGTATTATAGAGATTCTCCCTTGTGTTTTTTAATGCTAGCCCTTCTGTAAGGAAAGCTCTTCAACTTCTACAGACATCCAGAATTTGGTAAATAATTCTGGTGATTGTCCTTCTCTTATTTCTTCCATTGTCCATTTGGGTGTTTTCTTTCCTCTTCGGGAGCTGTTTAAGTTAGGAGCACTTTTCAGGAGATCAATGGGTTGAAACCAGTCTGAAAGGAAATGGTATGTCCACTATGGGAGTAAAATAGATCTTTTCATGTACTTTGATGGAAAAAAAGTATGTGAAGGCTGGACTAGATTTACATTTATCCTTAATACACTACAGCATTTGAAATATTCATGAACTAGTAGAATAGCAATTCTTTTCTAAGAGGAAAAGAGTGTTCCTTTTAATTTCTGTAGTTGGCACTGATTTCTAATACACCATGGAGGAAAATTAATTCTAGAATTAGGCTCACTGTAACCTTGAATCTTTTTATCCCCATCCCTAATTGTTCTTACTTGTTCTGGTTATTCAATTTGAAAGAAGAAGAAGCTTTTGGTTAAGGAAGAGGAGGGAAAAAAAAATAAAAAAACCCAGAAAACAAAATGCAACTATTAATCATCATTCTAGGACGAATGTTACACACAGTTCAACTTTGAAAACCAGGAATGAAAACTCAGCTTTTCAGTGGGGAATAGTCATTCTTATCACACTAACAGTGTCATAAATGCTTCATCTCTGTTCCTTTGACTGAAAAAATGTCACAACAGGTAAACATCAAGATGAGAAAGGTGTTATGTTGTGTTTTTGTTTTGTTTTCTGTAGCCTGTCTTTTGATACTGTCTTTACTTCCAGGAAAATTTGGGCCTCACAGTTTTGTCTGCTTGAATGCTGTTGTTTTCTGGAGTATTAAGGATTCATGCTGCAGATCTAAAATAGATTGCAGAAAACTTGTTTGATTCTTTTTAAACACAGCTTTCAAACTATTTTATAATAGTGTTAAACAGATCATATATAATTTTATTCATGTTTCTCAGTGTGTATACACACATGCACACAAACATACACACTCATACATAGATATATCTTCCATTTCCGAGGGTGTTTCCATATGTTCTTCACATTGTTCTTAGCCTGAGTGCAATTTTTCATTTTTACATTTGTGCTTTAGTAAATTCTGTTAGGTGAGTTTATAATATTCTGGTTTGTTTTTGGTGACATGGGTCTTAAGATTGCCCTGTAGATTTTAATTTTATGATAAAATAGACTCTCTTCTCTTGAATCTTTGAATCATTTCTTAAAGATAATTTGATTACAGTTATTTTTACATGAGATTTAATTAATAGCAGTAGAATAGTAGTAGAATCACACTGTGATGGTAGCCTGGCCAAAGTGGCAAGGTGACTCATTTGGTGTGACATGAGATGGAGAGGACATTTTGTTTGTGTATTTTGTTTTTTACACTGATATGATAGACTTTTTAGCATATGATGACTTTTGAGATACTTTAGGTACTTTTCAAGGCTCGCCTGAATATGTGTACATGTACGGAACCAGTACTTGGATACATAGCTGCGTTTCACAGCGATATTGCTGTTGGTACGATATTATCACACAGAAACCTAAAATTTAGAGAAGGATGGGAGGGCACCTACCCCAGCAGTGTACCAGGTTTTATGTCCTGGTAGTGTTATGCAGTTCACTGAAGGACCAGGCTATAAATGAAACTACTTCCCAGATCTGAAGAAGGAAAGCTGAACAAGCCATTTCACAGCAAGTTTACTTGCTGTAAAAATAAATTGATTTTTTTCCACTCCACCTTGCAGATACTTTCCATGTCCCCCACTCAGCTTTTGAGAACACCAGTCTCAGGCATCTGGAGAAACCAGATTTCAGATGGAGTGTTTGATTTGATTCTTGCAATTCTATCCACATCATCTCCCTCCGCATCCATTGGCAGAAAACAAGGTGCTAGTGCGTGTTCTTCACTTCTTCAGTCGGTGCAGAGAATGAGATTCCGATGATTACTAAGCCGCATAGCATGACCTCCTGCCGGATGCCAGCAGGAGATAAGGAGAGGATGCATCCCCATCTCGGTTCCATTTAGGGCTGGCTAACGATGTTGAAATAGCGCGGCATGTCCTGCTAGAAGCATGATACGTCTCAGAGATCTGACATGTTGTTCTGCCGAAGGTAAAGGCTTGTGTTGGCTGTTGACAATAAACTCGTCTGATGGGCTTTCGAGAAAAATTTGAATTGGTGATTTGTTTCCGTGGGAGGAATTTCCCATGCTCTAAATCAGGAAAGTATTCTTATTTTTACCTTAAGTACACTTGAAGTGATTTCTAGAAAGTTAAGCAAAACTACCCTGCTTATGCAAGTTGTCTTAATCAGAGGAAAGTTAAGTTGTCATGCTTCTCCAGCTAGGCACTGACAAGATTGTATCTGTCTCCAGCTTACAAGCATGTTGATGTATGCATAGCAGTACATCTGTGAAGCTTATTACTTCAAAGGAAGTTCTTAAGACAGACTTTTTTTTTCCTGTTTTATTTACACATAGCCATATCAATATTTTCATTACAGTAGTTTATACCTAGATAACAGCAAAAATTATACAGCAAAGTAAGTTCATTAGAATCTTGATGGGGATGTGGTGGAATGTCAAAGAGAAACAACTCCCAAGTGGAAGTCTGTGAGCTAAGAGAGCTAATATAAAATCTAGTAGGTTTATCATATAAAAATCTGGTAGGAAAAAAAAAGAAAACTTTAGCCAAATGAGAAAATCTCTTTCAATCTAAATGAACCAACCATTTTGGTTCTCTGCCAAAAATGAGGATCACTGCGTTTCCAACCATCTTGAATTTCTGTTGTCTAAAACATCCTATGGAAATGACTTTCCCAAGGAAATTATGTGTGTGTGATGAGAGAATTAGCTTCTGCTTCCTGGTATTTTCATTTGGCGCCCTCTAATTTTGATGCTTTGAGAAATGGTGATTAAATAGTGATGCTTTGAGAACTAGTGATCCCAATCAGCTTCTCCATAGTATCTGTGTTTCCAAGCCCTCTGTGATACCCACATCTGTCATGGTTTTTCTTGGCTGAGAAGGCACTCGGTTCAAAACCTTCTCATAGAGAAGCTGTATCATACCGTGGTTCATAATGTTGTTTCCTGCAGTTATTTTGCTTATACTTTATCCATTTAAGAGTAATACTGTCCTGACTGATGTGCACTTCAGGACATGGTTTTCCCATAAGCTCTAGAGTGAAGCGTGTGAAGTTTTTCTATTTTGTTTCTTCCTCCCATCCTGTTGCCTGATAGGGAATACGCTGAACATTTTGAGTGACCATTCGAGTATTGCCCTGATACTTTTAGAAAGTGCTGACATTAAATCTATGAATTCTTTCCTGCATGGTGATGGTTTGGAAACCATCGTTATGTATAATATAGTCATTTTATCCCTGAGGAATTAGTTTGCATTTATTCCTTGATCTTGCTGAGATCCTTCACAATCAGTTCTAGTTTTGATTATGCTCAGTGATTTCTTTTTTTTTTTTTTTTTTGCCTCATCAGGTTTTATTAACTCACTGATCATCTCTTTTCCTGATTGTCTTAAATTTGAACAGCACAGATCCTTTTGGGATTGCATGGAAAATTGCAGTCTTATCTTTTAATGAGAAGAATCTAAAAAAACCTTTTACCTTTTGCTCCATAAGAACTGGAAAACAGCAGTTTTTGATCACACAGCTTGTCAAAAGCTACTTGAAATGCCAAGCTGGGTGCAATCAGCCAGATAGATGCACGCATCCACAAATTAATTCCCACACTAAATCCTCCCAGACCTGTGGCAGTTTTCCAACTCAGTCCTGCAGGTGGGAAGGTAGAGAAGTAAAAAAGAGGAGGAAGGAGGCAGAAACCTTCAGAGGTTTCTAGTCTGATTCCTCCACGCCCTTCCCCTGCACACAGAGCTTGGGCTGCCCAGGGCCTCTCATCCTGATGAGTTTTGTGCATCTCCATGGAAGGAGACTCCACCACCTCGCTGGGTGCCTGTTCTAGTGTTTGGTCACCCTCTTGCAGCTGTTTCTGGTGCCCCTCATCCTCTGTGCTTCCCTCAGAGGGGTCTGGTCTGAAGGTCTTCTCTGCGTTCCCCATCAGGTGGTTGGAGGCAGCAATAAGGTGTCCCCTTGGCTTTCGGGGCTGAGCAGACCCAGCTCCCCCAAGCCCTCCGTGCACGCCGTGTGCTCCAGCTTGGACACTCCGCAGTAACCGGACCTGCTCCAGCGTGTCCATGTCTCCCTTGTTCTGGAGAGCCTGGGCGCAGTGCCTGGATGGCAGGAGCCCAGGAGGGCTGAGAAGAGGAGATCACCTACCCCGACCTGCTGGCTGTTCCCCTGCAGATAGGGCCTCGCGTGGGCCTGGCCTCCTGTAATGAGGGCTTGTGCGCCAGGGTTCACTAGTGTGAACATGACACCCTTGTTGGATTTTCCTTCTGCAGAATCCTTGTTTGTTCCGTGTTTTCATATTTAACCTGTATGCCTTTATTAATAGTTCAACCACTTTGCCATTATACAGGTCACGCTTACTCAAGAATGTTACTGTTTGCTCTGGTTTTGTTCTCTTGCATGGAGACCAATTTAGCAGCAAGTTAAACATCTGCAGTGTGTGAGTTTCCGTATGGCTGAATTTCAGCTAGTCCTGGTAACTTGTTGTTACTCACTTACCAGTTTGTTCTGAAATATTTCCTACGGACGGCTTGATGTGAGGTGCTTCTCACACCTTCCTCATAAAAGCATTCTGGAGGAGAGCTTGTTTAAGAGCCTCTATAGAGGATACTGATACAGCAAGGTCATTCAGCTTTTCTGCTGTATCTTTTATCTTTTTTGTGTGTTTTCCTCACACCTTGATGACCTCTGGTTCTACAGGCATTAGCCTGCTTTCTGCTTTTGATGTGTATGGGGAAAAAATGTGCTATCAAATATTATGCCCTAAGCACAAATCAAAGGAATTTTGGCATTCTTTTGTTGTGGTTACACATTTAACTTGCCAGTGTTAAGTAGCTGCCTGCGTTATTAATGTTTTTAGTGTTTATTTAAAAGGCCATGTTTAATTTCAAGAGTTTGTTCGAGAATATTATTGAGACCTTTTTTTCCATGATTTTCTAACTAAATTTTATTCTGTGTTATTCCTTTATTCCAGTTTTATTTAGTGCAAATATACACTAAAGAATGATGCACCATTTAACTTTATGTTTTTCTCTGTGGTGCATAAATGATGCTCATCTTTAATTCACAATATGGTACTGTCATGAAAAGTATGATCAAGGAAACCATTGATATTTTTATGAGAATGCCTTGCTTTAGAAAACCCACTTTTGGTGAGTGTGTGTTTTCAGGGAACAGAAATTGTGCTGTTTCCAGTGTGTGTTTTCAGTCAGCATGTTAATATCTCACCACGATGCAGCGCTGGATGGTTCTTTTCCACAGTGAGGACAGATTGGTTGTGGCAGGTTTCACACCACTTTGTAGGGGTTGCTTTGATTTTCCCAAGCTAACTATACAATACTCTGCATAGTATGAAGTGCTCTGTTTTATACAAGGAGATAGTGGAGACACATTCTTATATTCTTTCATTTAAATAGTCCAAATGTTGAGGAGTATAAAAAATATTCCAGGCACTAGGTTCAATACATTTTTTTGCCTCTGAGAACACTATATCAATATTTATGGTAAGATAAAACAACAAAAAAGTGTCTTGTATATATAGCATTAGAGTCCGAGAGCCATTGGGTTTCCCAGATACCAGCTAGGATTTTTGCTAAAAGCTTATCAGTATCATGTAGATACTGAATACAGCTTAATATACTAAACTAAGTTATGCATTGTGTACATTTATGACTTGCAGGAAAAAGGTAAATACTGAAAATAAATGAAACATTTCAGTCATTGCCTTGGTAACATGACATACATTTCCATAAATCTGTATGGAATATACAAAAAGATTGTGGATCTTGTGAACTTTATGTTCTGTTTTGTTTTTGTTAGATATAAACTTTTCTGTGTTTCTTATCCACTTCGTGTGCATATGTGCTCATTTGTTTGTGCTTGGATTAAATAAATAGGAACTTTTTGGAAAAGGAAAACACAACATACAGATGAAGTAGAATTATCTTATAATCCAGTTGTGGTATCTAGCGCCTGTAAAGGTTATTAGAAATGCAAACCTGTGTATGATACATACACAAAGAAACATGTTGCCCTAGACTGATCTGACTCTGATGTTTATACATGAGCCGCTTTTAAGAACATGTTTCCTGTGTTTGGGGGTTTTAAAAAGACTCTGCTTGTATATTCTGAGTGAAGATGTGAAATCATAGTTGTAGCATCAATTCAGGTAGTTACCGAGGTGGTTTTCAAGTCCATTTTCATGTACTTTGCACAAAGTTATCTTAGACTTTTGAGAGCTATCATATTTGGTTAAAACTGGCCAATTTTTTCAAAAGTTTTTGCAAAGACTTTCGTGTATTTTATATATAGTGTGTAAGTAAAGGTAGGAGCAGTGGAAGCTTTATGTTTGTAGCACACCAGGTCATGAATATGTGTATTTACTTTCTGCAAGAAATTATTTTAAAACAGCCAACATGGGAACTGCTTAATTTACTTAAATGGTTTTAAGAGTCAAATAAGCAAGGAAGTAAACACTCACAATAAAGCAAAGCTGCTTTTCCATTTTGTTTTTCACCTATACTAACTAGTTCCTTAATAGACCTTTTTGATAAATAGTAAAGGAGCTTTGAATCCCATTATTATCCAGGGCAAAGCAAATTGTGTTGTATACTCTATTTTATCTTATAGGAAGCATCTTAAAATACTAGAGCAGTCTGAGTACTCAGGTATCCCTCAGTTATCCACTATCACCACTGAGATCCTGTTTTGGTTGCTGGATGAAATTGCTGATTGTTACATCCAAATTTTTACTTGATTGTCCAATATAAATGTATTTAATTCACCAAGTACAGAAATACTACTAAGAACACCAAGTTTTATATAATGGTGATGAACCAGTAATGTAAGTGCAAAATTCACAATGACACTCATTGAGGACAGGATTTCACCATAAGCTTTTTGTATCCAAGGCATTCGTAAGAAAAATGTATCAGGGTGGGACCTTGCTTACCTGGAGGTGTATGGGGTTTCTTCAAGATTCAAATTGCCGCAATCAGCCACCGTCTTTTTACTTAGGGGTTTTACTTAGGGATTCAGTGCTCTATTTTACCTAAGATTTCTGTGCTCCTAATTTTAGAATTCTTCTTGGCACTGTAGTTCCCCACTTAGAGCCTGGCAACCTTGTAGGAAAAAAATGAAAATTTCGTGTAAATCCTTAACAGAGCTACTTTTATTTTAACACTCATGTTTTCATCCATTTCATTTGCATCGTTGACTATTTCCAAAAGGTTTGGTTGATACAAAATGTAATCAAAATTGTAATATGATATAAATTTTTAACAGAGAATCATAGTTTTGATTATTTTGATTGCTTTTGCATAAATGAGAATACACTCTGCCTTAAAATCTGTATCATTATTAGCACTGATGAAAAAGAAAATATGCTAAAAGGAAAAAGAAAAAAAAAGTCAAGAATTTTATGGTAAGAATGTAAGTGAGAAACTAGTAGGTGCATCCTTATTATATTTGTAGTGGTGTTATATTTAAACTGAGCTTTACTCTTTGAAATTCTCAGATGCAGATCGGCATTGTGAAGTTGCTGGAAATCCGCTGAAGATCAAAAGCACCAGAAAACCACTGTCATGTATCATTGGGTATTTAGGTGGGTATCTGCCCCTGGAGAAAAATTTATCAAATGAGTTTTCACTATTCAGTGATCTTTAAAAATCTTACATGCACGGAATGAAAGATTTATGCTTTTATTAACAAGAACACTATTAAGGTAAATTACTAAAAATTCTGGTGGTCTGCTGTAGTTGGTTGCCACACTGCGTGATTGATATTGCGGATTGTAGGCAGAAAGCCTTCTTCGGATCCTGGGTTAAAATGACAGATCTCAACCTGCTGTAATTGAGAATGTGCAGAAGAGTCTGCTAGTATACAAAAAAAACCACTCTAAAGAGCTGATATTCATTGTACTCAGTTCTACTCTACATCTGCACTCCTTGAATCCACTTGTAATACTCCCAGGCACTTAAAAGGAACAGACCTCTGCCAAACTGAATGCTGATGTTCTTTTAATTTGATGGTGTAGTTCAAAGAGATGTATTGAAATTCTGTACTGAGATCATAGCTAAGAGGACAAGAAGCTCCTATGATAGTGGAAGAAAGGACTTAAAGGAAAATTAGTAGCTGTGATTCATTATTAAAAAGTCTAAAATGGCCCTCTATGCTAACAACCACCCCAGACTATCAAGTACTTACATAATCATGTAAGAGGTGAGGTACCTCAGAGGCTTTTCATGAATTTTAAATGAATATAAAAATCAATCCGTTGCTCAGAGAAGCAGTGAATATTTGTACAGCATATTAGTCCCATTCCACAGAAGGATAGCCGAGGGTAGCTTTCAGTCCAGGCATTTTGCTGAAAATTGCAGTCACCAGGAGTTCATTAATCCTAGGACAAAGTAAACATATACAATAACAACCTCTTGATTTGCTAAAATAGAGATTGTCCTTTAATGTAGTTATAACTGTTCTTCCAGGGCATCTCGTTTAACAAAACCTAAGTTTCAGAAAACTGGATAAGGAAGAGTTAATACTTACTCTTGTTGAGCTTTGATTCCTCCTACCCTGAAGTTTAAGGAAAAAACAAACAAACAAAGAAAAAAATGGTCATATTTTCCCTATAGGCTTTCCATCTGCAGGGATTATTTTAGCTACCAGCAGCACGAGAAGGGGCTGGTTTGATTTGCTTGGTGCGGCTGTGGCTGTGAGATAAGGCGGGAGGTGCAGGTCTGGCTGACCGCACTGGGGTCAACAGCTTGTGCATCTGGGAAGAGTCCGCGTGTCCTTGGTGCCTCGCTGCTCAGTCTGAGAAGGGTCATCCTGGTGGCTCTGGGATGATACATCTGCAGGTTTGGTGACAGTAAATGAATGAACAGTGCCAGATACTGTTGTGTGCGCTTGGGTGAGGGTTTTGTAAGATTAACAGTGCAAAAATGTACGAGGCATCCGCAGAGTCAGCCGAGCATCTGATTGTGTGGGAAGTGAAGGTATCTCGGCATGGTTTGAAGGAAAATAGTGTGTGCTGCAGGGATATGAAGTATACCCAAAGGAGCTGTGGATATGTATATAAATTAGCTGCGTAAAGACTGCTAGGAAATGGCTTTTAGTTTGCTCATCACAGCATATTTACAGTAAATAAGCAATGCTTGCCCTGAAGTCTATCATTAAATATCAAGACAGAGCTTGAGCATGAGGTTTTTGTTTTCTTTTCCAAAATGCCTCTCGTGCCATTCCCACAAGGAGCAGGGTTAATTGTCACGCAGGGCACTGCCCTTTCCAGCCCCGGCAGTAGGGTGGACGGGTCTCGGCTCCTGTTTCCCCCCATCGCTGTTCTGCTGCCGCCCATCCTGAGGCGGACTGCAGGCCCTGTCCTGCCAAAGAGCGGATCCCCTGGAGTCTCTCAGGCCCCACGTGCTCACCCACCGCCCCCGAGGTGGAGCCTCATGCCCTGTATTGCCTCCTAGTTAAGAGGAAACCGGGCACACGTCTCCAGCTGAGGTGTGTAGTGCAGCCCCATCTCTGGAATTCAGGTCACTCATTTAGGTGACCCTGTGCAACCCTTTGGTCCCGCTTCGTTGGCTTCAGGTATTTTTTTCTTTTCTTTTTAGCCTTATTGACGCTAGTGGAAGTCTTCAGGATTGGTATTCCTGTTAACTACATGAGGCTACAACCTGAGCTCCTAATGTAAATGTGCTGGAAGTTTTGTTTCTGCTTCCTGAATTTTTAAATTTTGATTTCAGAAGTGAATGTGTGGTGTGAATCTGTCCAACTGGTTATTTGTTACATTGCTATAGGGGTAATTTGGGGTTATTCAGCTGCTATTTTTAGTCTTCTGAGTTAGCAGAAGCTGCAAGTGGCTAGGAAAATTTCAGTGAAGAAAAGTACCAGGCAATAGAACAAGGATAGCAGGAATAAAAGAATTCCTAATTCTGTTATACACAATAGAATAACACACTGAGGTAATCTGATTCTTGCAGGAGCTCTAAAATACCTCATTACCTCTCTGAGATGTGATAAAGTGGCTAGTTAGGAAGGACTATGGAGCATGGCAATCCTTGAAGCGAGCCTATGGGATGAGAGCATGTGGTGTGAAGACCCCAAAGGAAGGGGTTCCCAAAGGACTCACGAGTGCAGAGGGGGTCCTGGCTCTGTTCCTCTCCAGCACCTAAAGGAGCGGTGAGCCTGGCTCCCGCTGCTCTCCTCTCCTTCATGGAAGTCTGATGCTTAGCCATTCTCTGAAGAAAAGTCAAAGGGAAGGAACGCCTCCTTCATTGCTGGGGGCTGTTCCTTAGAATACAAGACTCTCTCTTCCGAACCCTGAAAACAGGAGGGATGTGCAAGTTACCGTCTGTTGACCTAGTGCTGGGATTATTGCGGTTGCTGCTAGAGCTCTTTGGCAAACAAGGTAATATTTATGTGATGTTAACCCGGAAGATTATTTTTTTTTCTTTCAGAGTACTGAAAAAGATTGTGAAAGAAACATTTTGATTTCAGTTGCCTTCAGGAAACAGTGCAAACCTTTCTATTGCTTGCTATGAGAAAAACTTAAACTAAAATTACGTTCATATCACTAAGCACCCCTCCATTTGTGTTTTAGTAGAAGAATAAAATAGACCCGTGTTTCCTATGTGAGAAGTGGGGGATGCCATGAAATCCTTTGGAAACTTGATGATCTTGGCCCTTTTTTATATGAAAAGCAGTGAATACTACAGTGAATAGCAGTAGAAAGCTCTGAATTAAACAAGTGGTGGGTACATCAGCAACATTTTGTAGGCGTATTCTCGTACTGTACTCTTTAAGCTAACTCTCCTGAAATATCTTGGAGGAGGATATTTGTACTTTAAGAGTGTGAGTGCATGCACTGACCAAGCTATTGATTAGCAGTTAAGTCTTCCCAAATATGAAAACTGCTGGTGTTACCCCTTCCTGACATATTGTTCCCAGCATGTAGTCTGGCCAAATCACTGCGGTGATCCTAGTCCTTTCCACTTACTGGATATTGATGATACTGCTCAGCTCCTCTTTCTATTTATGCCACTATTATAAAGGTTATGATGACCATAGTGCTGTGCTTGGCCACAAACTCCTCTGCAACCAGGTACCTACTCTTACTGGACAAATGGCTCTAACTGCCTCTTATTGGCCTTCTGGCACCAGTTCTAGAACAATCCTGCTACCTAGAGCCTGGGGCATTTGAAACACCGTAGCAATGATTCCATGTTAGAGTCTGTCAGCACACGGGGAGGCCAATGCGCTCTTCACAGAATCACACAGGGTTGGAAGGGGCCTCTAGAGATCATCTAGTCCAACCCCCTGCTCCAGCAGGGACACCCAGAGCATGGGGCAGAGGGTGGCATCCAGGTGGGTTTGGAAGATCTCCAGAGAAGGAGACTCCACAGCCTCTCTGGGCAGCCTGTGCCAGGGCTCTGTCACCCTCACAGTAAAGCAGTTCTTCTTCGAATGGAGATTAAACTTCTCATGTTTCAATTTGTATACATTACCCCTTGTCCTGTCACTGGCCACCGCCAGGAGGAGTTTGGCCCCATCTTCTTACCTTCTTCCCTCAGGTGTTTGTTGGTAAGATCCCCTCACAATCTTGTCTTCTCCAGGCTATACAGGCCCAGCTCACTTAGTCTTTCCTCCCAGGATAGATGTTCAAGGCCCTTAATCTCTTAATCATCTCTGTTGCTCTACACTGGACCCTCCCTAGAAACTCAATGTCCCTCTTGTCCTGGGGAGCCCAGAGCTGCACCCAATACTCCAGGGGCAGCCTGACCAGAGCTGAGCAGAGGGGCAGGATCCCCTCCCTCGACCTGCTGGCAACGCTCCTCCTGATGCAGCCAGGATCCCACTGGCCTTCTTGGCCTCAAGGTCACATTGCCGGCTNGATGTTCAAGGCCCTTAATCTCTTAATCATCTCTGTTGCTCTACACTGGACCCTCCCTAGAAACTCAATGTCCCTCTTGTCCTGGGGAGCCCAGAGCTGCACCCAGTACTCCAGGGGCAGCCTGACCAGAGCTGAGCAGAGGGGCAGGATCCCCTCCCTCAACCTGCTGGCAACGCTCCTCCTGGTGCAGACCAGGATCCCACGGGCCTTCTTGGCCTCAAGGTCACGGTGCCGGCTCCTGATTTATTTATTTATTTATTTATTGGGGGTGTTCCTGTCTCAGAACGGCTACTCTGTTGTCCTGGAGTGCTTTCAGCTTCACGCTCCTGCTCTAGGCAGCTCTCCAGACGTTTTTCTGATGACAGCTTGTGGTTGTGATAGAGAATATTAAATGAATTTAGGTATTACGGTGATTTTGCTATAATAACATGTTTTTATCTGCTTGCTTAAGATCTGTAAGCCCCAACACAAAACTCGAAATCCTAATAAGAAGTTTGTATTGACTTGCTGAGCTGTTGCCTCTTCGCCTGTGAAATCTGTACTCACCCACACTGTAACAGTGAACTCAGGCAATTCAAAGTGAAATAAACTTTTCAGATTTGGAAGGGCCATAGTTACAGAGGCTCATGTTTGAATTGTTAAATTGTTTTTCAAGATCCTATAATGCTCTTCTGCTGAAGAAACTGATTTTCATTTCAGTGGAAATGAAGCAGAAATTAACTTTTTAAAAAATCAAATATGTTTCTCTCTCTTTTGTCTTTTGTTTTAAACAGAAGTTCATCCTGCAGTGAAACCTAATGTAATCAGGTCAACGCCAAGCCTTCAAAGTCCAAGTGCAAAACGACTGCTTGCACCATCTAATCACTCTTCACTAAGTATATTGGGAAAAAGAAACTACACTCATCACAACGGCCTTGATGGTATGTAAAGAAGTACAAAATCACAGAATTACAGAACTCCTTTCTACGAAATGATGAAGTGTTGTTACCTTTCTGTGAGGAGGGAGTATATTCTTTCAGAAATTTCATTAAATAGGGGGATATAGGCCTCTAAGAAACAAACGCAGCTCAAAAGTGTGCCACAAATCTAATACTATAAAAAGTATATCTAGAGTTAGTGCATTTCCTACTGTATTTTTTTTAAACACACTGAAAAGTGTAGAACCACTTCATTCACAGTTCTGCTGTGGTTACAGTTCAGAGATGCATGTTGTAATGACAGAAAAGTAAGATATGATTAGTACAGTCGTAGCGTGGTTTCTTAATGCACTGAATGGTGGTGCATAGTCATTGAATATGGCTATATTAAGATCACGTCTTTGAAAACTAGTTTTTTTGCATTTTTTTCTGACTAATCTTCCATTTCAGTAAGAAAAAAAAAAAGGGGGGGGGGCAGTTTGATGGAGGGGAGAGATGCAGTCTGTGTTTTCTTTTGACATTGCATTTTTATTTGAGGAAATATTTTGCAAGGATACTGTGACCCTGTGAAGACCTTGTGAATTATGCTATGCTAAATTACTTCATACACAGTTAAATAGCTAAATACTTGACCTGCTAGTTTACAATCAGTCTCTCTGCTAGTATATGAATTCAATACATGGCTGAAATCAGATTCTCCTGTCATCAGTAATAGAGAGAAAGTTGCTGTTGGCATCTTGCATCCCCAGATAGGTGTTACAGATTTGATTAAAAAAAAAAAGATATAAAGACTTGCAGGAGCTCCTTAGAAAGAGGCTGTCTCTATGCTCATGCCATTTGCAGAGGAGGGAGCGAGAGAGGGTGTTGCAGAGATGTGGGGCAGGCTTCCTGCACACTGCAGAGGTGGGTGTTACACCTCGTACCCCTCCCTGCGTTAGTGGGCACTGAAGGAAGATCAGATATAAAGCTGTCCCCAAAATGAGGGAAATTTTGGAGTAATGATGAAGTTTCTCTAATTGTCTGTGTTTTGTGCATTGGAAAGCGATGGAATATCATGAATTTTTTGGGCATTATCTCCAGCAAGAAAGGTTTTCTAACGGGAAGTGTGAACAATTTTACCCTATGTGCAAATAAGAAGAGAATCTAGCAGGATTTCATCAGTATGTACCAAAGAGAAATGCACTGCATTCCCTGAAGGATCTTTTGGGCAATTTCAGCCTCTGTAAGGAATCAGCTTGTTTGTTCAGTGTGGTTGTTGAGACTACGCCCTGAACTAGGGTCTGCAATAGTCCTGAAGACATGAACTGCACAGAAGAGATGACTGTTTTAATGTTTCACAAAATAGATAGAAGTGGAAATGAGGGGGAGCTTTCAGTGAACTAATAGAAATAGTCTTCAAAATATAGGAAGGAAATCATAATGAAAATCATAGTGACTTTTCCCATAATTACTGTGCTTTTCTGTTATTGTTTACATTATTTGTGGCTTACAGTGAAAATATTTCCTATACTTTTAACAGTACCTTTAAATCATTCTGTATTTTGACCAAAAATGTTACTCAGTATAGGCAGGAGAGGATGTTCTGAAGCTTTGTGCAGGATGCAAGCAGGTGTTACGAGCAGACAGATCACATGTGTGGAGACAGAAACCCTTCCCTGGCCAAGAGGATGGGCACTTGACTTTTATTTGGGTAAAAGTTGATGCCATTAATAGCCTCAGCCTTGAACAGAGAGCATTTCACAGGCCTGAATTTTCACTGTGAACTTTCAATGTCAAGTTAATGTGTGCAAAGATGAGTCCAGGCTTTTTCCCCACCCCACTTCTAATGTTGGCCATTAGACTAGACTCCCTGTTTGATCTTTGAGGGATGAATGGCTTCCATCTGGAAATAAATATGATGTTTATTTCCTAGAAAGTTGTAGCAATAATTTCAGAGTAAGATTGTTTATTATCATGATGTCTGCATAAGAAAGAGTGTGTAGAAATTATTAAAATTTTTGCTCTATTAGTAAAATATTCTGCCAACAGTTTATAAAACCAGTCAGGAGACACACTGATTAGTTTGCATATGCCAGCTAATTGTGTTAAGGCAATTAGTACAAAATAACATCTGATCTGAATATAATATTCTGCGCTAGAAGTTGTTACTTTCATATATAGTTATTTCTACTGATTTGTTTTTTGTAAAAACATAACTTTCAGGAAAGTGTATAGCTCAGATGATAACTGAAATCTGGAAGATGTATTTTAGTAGTATAAAGGTGTCTTTTGATTCTTGTCCTACCTCGGCTCTTTAATTAAAAGCCCGGGAAGTGTAGTCCATGCAAACTGCAAGACAATTCCTGGAATATTGTCTATCATACATAATGGAAATTCAAAAGAACATTTTCAAAGGGAGACTGGACATTTCAAAAAACTGCCTAGAAATAATTCCCTAAGCAGTGTCGTGTCAAGATTGATAAACTGAGTAGCTGTGATTGATAGCCTTTCTCTTCTGTGCTGCTAGATTTCCTACCACTTTGTACTATGTGGGGGGAGATCAATGGTGAGGAAAAATAAATTGTAGCATCGTTGAGTGAAGTTGTTTATAACACTGGAGTGTTTTTTCTTTAACGGCCCTGTTCAAGAACTGCAACAGGGGAAGGGCAGAGCCATTAGGACCTGGTAGACCTGCTCTCCGTGAGAGGTGGTTCCTCACCGTTAAGTCAGTCAGTATGGGTCTGGTCTTCTACAACACTTGTTTTTATTAGACAACTCCATTGGACCAAGGCAAGCAGAAGCTTAAGAAATATCTAACTTTTAATGCTGCTGGCCAAAGCTTATCCTTTTGATGAGAATCTTTAAGTTTTGATGACAGATTGATTTCCCTTAGAACAAATTGCAGTGTTGTCTTTTGCCACATGCCAATCTTAGTCATAATTTTTATTTCAGATCAATGCTGGCTATAGTCACTTTCATCTCAATATCTGTTTTTCAGTATTGGCACAGTACTTGTCTTCCCCCCTGATTTTTTTTCCATTGCTTAATCCTCTTCCCATGGAAAATAAAATGCAAAAGAAAACCAGATTCTCAAAACTGATCAAACCACTAGTGGTGACAGTCAACCACACAGGTCCTCTGTCACTTTTAACTTTAAAATATTCACTTTTAATAGGTGCTAATTAACTTCCTCTTTGGTTATTGGTAAATATAAAATACTCATTTGGGCTGTAATCTATTCAACTACTTTTCAAGTCAAAACGGCAACTGAGTGACCAGAGCAACTTGGGAAATGGTGGTTTCTGTGTAATTGCACTCACAGCAGTGTATTATTTGTGCAGGGAAAGGTTCCTCTCCCCACATCCCCTCCCTGTTTTTTATGTTACTATAAATATACTAAAAAGCTTCTTTGTTACCAAAATACTATTGGTTGTTCCTGGTTTTATTGCACTGTACCAATTAAGAGTACCCAGAAAGCCTACTGTGAAGATGATATATTCTGTCTTTCAACTCATGCCTTGATGAAATGAGCAAACAGAAATGAGCCCAGTGGGCTTACATTAAACCTTATCTCTGGCTTGGTTCATAATCTTAATGTTATTGACATAAAAACGTCTGTATGTTCAGTTCATCTTTTTTTTTTTTTCCAATAGTATTAGAAGATTGTTTTAAAGAAGCCACAGAAATGTGTTTGTTTAAGATATACCATAATGTATCATCTCATGCAAGTAAACAGCACTTAGTCTTGTATAAATATATATTTGGATTGGTATATTTAAAGGCAGTCTTATTAAATACGTAAGTTGAGAGCTTTATTTTGGCTGAATTTGTTATTAGTAAAGCAATAAGTAGTGGCTCAGAAACAGCACAGTGTAATATCGCTCTGCTACTTCTGTGTGTTTCTGTGGGTGGTGAAAGATAAGGACAAACATTATTAGTATTTGGCTTAATGCTTTTAAAGAATATCGTGCTTAATTAAGATGATGGTTGGCATTTCTTGAAGAAGCTTCTCTTGGCTTGAATCTTGATTTTTCCACTGCAATGCAAGCATCCCCGTTCTGTCCGGTGGATGTGCCTCCAGCAAAAGTCTGGTGCAACTCATAGGGAAGCCTGGTGTTTCTAACTACTGCTGCCGGACCTTTGGGAATGCTAAGGAGGGGGTTTATTCCTCTCCTTTTGGAAGTGGTGGGTTTTGTGCCGCAGTCTCTTGCTGCTGACAGATCTGAGCGCATCAGTCAGCTCATGGCTCATCAGTCAGCTCATCTCTCATGGCTGAGAGATGCCCTTCTAGCCGTGTCCGTGTGTCTAGCCTCGGTGAGGCTGAGACCTGAACAAAATACAGCTACACTGCCCCGAACTGCACTGCTCAACTGTATATTGTAACCACTATTCTGGGACGTTGGTGTTTGCTGAAGAAAGACCGTTAGACAAGGCCATTTCCCTCCTCATAGTTTTCTGCCTATGAGTAGGGGAATATGTTGTAGCTGTTTGTATCATTTCTGGAAAAGGAAGACTTTTTATGCATGGTCTTAGAACTTTCCTCCTTTTCAGATAATGGTAAATCCTGCATCTTGCTGTATGATCAAATGAGAAATGCCAGGAAGTTTTTTTCCATTTGGAAAAAAATTACAATATTTCAAATATTTCATAGGGTTTTCTTGCTATATGCATGCAGATGCTTTTAGCTACTCTGAGAAACTGCATTTGCATGCTGCTGAAAGTACTTGAGTCAACACAACATTATTTAAACGATTCTCAGTAGTGAAGACAGTCTCTTTCAAAAGGCGAAGAGCTGTCTTCAGAAAATCACAGCATGGCAGAATGCCTCGTTTATTCTATTTTATGACTGGAGTGGATGACGAGAGGATTTAGGGATGCCTGTGGAGTACTTTGTAGAAATTTTGAATCCCATCTTCTACTTTACAGTGTCTGAAATTATTCTGAGCAGCTGCTTTTACTCACAAGCTTCTTAACTGTGAGCAACAGTGCACCCAAGTAGTGCAGTTACTTGTTTGGAAGGATGACTAATGGTAATTTTCTATATGATAACTGGAAAGATAAGTAAAGGTATTTCCCATGAACATAATCTCTGTTTACTGGCAGGTCTTTCCTTACTTTTGCATGCATCAGAGCCAAAACATCTGGAGAAGGTCCAGGATATTTATGTTGCTAATGCGGTACAGAAATCATCCAGTGTCTGATGATACTGTTTTTGTGACCTGGGACAGACTTCCAAACCAACAGTCCTGATGCCTCTTTTCTCTTTCCCTTTCTGGACTTTTAATACTATATTTCAGACTGAGATACCCTGATTCCTTCAACAGGAATTTTCAACAGTTAAGTTTCAGTTCCTCAGGGAATCAAATATTCATGTCTGCAGCCATATCTTAAGAATGACACAACAATTTTTGGTTCATTTGCCTAGAAACCAGCACATTTCTAAGCAATTGGCAAATCAGCAAAGACATCAAAAATTTAGTTTCTCTCTTAGATGCTGTTTTGGTCAGGCTCTCATTTTTCTCTCTCTGCTTGTAAGTGTTAGTATTGGCTGCTGAGGAAATGCACAAGGAAGAAAGGCTTGTATGTGGTTCCCGCTATTTCTGTTAGGAATTTGAGACTCTTCCTTGTCAAACCCATCAAAATATAGGCAATCTGATTGATAAGCAGTGAGGCTAGAGCCTTTCCTGCCCAAAATTTTCTAGAAACATGGGAAAACAAAAAAAAAACCCAACAATTCTAGTAAGTGCTTTATTGTAATGTATTTCACGTAATCCTACCTCAGATATATTGGAAGGAAGAAGTTTTCACTTCTGAATTTCTCAGAAGAGGGAGCTGTCTCTTCTCAAAAATATCAGACCACATTATCACAATATTATATTTCATTAGAGGTAGAGACATTCTCCTGCCATTTCCAGGGTGAGGTGCATAGCAAAAAACATCTTATACCCCATTAATTATTAAATAAGACTTTAATTTTATCTTATTTTCATTATATGTTACTAAACTATATACCTAAATTAGTTCCCATAAGCCTTGTTTTACATACCAAAGATTTACAACTGAGAGCTAGTGAGACATAATAAATAAGTGAGTCTATCTTTGATGTTTGCTTCATGCTGATTGTTGAATTGTGTAACACGTTTTCCTAGAAGTGAGAACCAAAACCTGAGTATGTTCTGACTTTGATCTTTGTTTTAGGCAAAATGTTTTGAAATATTTTGCTTAAGATTTGCTTTCCTGGAATGTGCTTGCTTCCCTCATTTTGAAGAGATCATCATGAAAATCTTTTTACCTTGATTTCTTTTAAGTTGAAATTGCATAAAAGCAGTCATTTACCTACATTTTCGGTGTCAAATTGAAAGCGAGATCAGGACATTCACTTGTTTTTGCGGATGTGCAAATGGTAATGCTGGACACAATGAACTAATGACAACTTCTAGGCCAAGATTATGTGCTGGGAAATTTATGTAATCCTTAATTACCCCAAGGTACTTCTGCTGACACTGGCTGTCATGTGGATCTAAGATGCCTCAGGAACCTTAGCAATTCTATATCTCATGAGCTACATCTCATCTCTGCATTTCTTAAGCTTTTTTTTCTGTTTAAATTTTTGCATGATAAACCAATCCTTTTCTCTTCAGTTCATTTACACTGAGATGATGATTTCCCCCTCTCCACCTGTCTTCATCTCCAGTGATGTAAGTGGGGTTATGAGTTCATGTGAAAAAATAATCCATGAGAAAGAAAATCTTTTAGTGTGTGTCCTTTTAAATAAGATCAAAAACAACTTCACCATTGTGAGAAACAGAGAAGTCTTTTTTTTTTTTTTTCTTACTAGAATGATGGTGTCTTAAAACTGGCAACCTTATTTACATTCTTGCAGTGATAAAAATGCAGTCATCATCTCCCTGTGTTGCATTTGCATTGCAGTTACCCCACGGGTACTAGAGATTTCTTGATTACAAACAGGAGAGCCGCCTGCTGCTGCATGTCTGAATGACTGAAACGCAGAGCAGCCTTTCAGTAGGTGGAGGTGAGCAGTGTGTGTGTGTTTGTTGCTTCATTTTGATGAAGTTGGACATGGGAGGTCTTGGGACAGCAGAACAATGCTGTAAATGGGCATTTCCTTTAGTTTCCTGGCACGAACAGCTGTTCCTGAGCATTACCACATTGCTGTGCTGTGTGTGTTTATTAATACAGATAGTGATGGCTTTTTTTTTCTGCCAAAGCCAGACACAATTTCCATATGACGGTAGCTTTCAGGTTTACTGTTTCTTCTGAAATAGGAGTCATTTCACAGGATGAAAGTATACATGCTAGCAATTGAATTGTGCGGCCTTTTGCTTTTTTTTTCTTTTTACATTTATTCCCTTTCTTTCAAAAATGTGTCTATGGATTCAAGGCACATTCCGCCTACGTCTGATTCGGAAAACCACAAAATTAGAATTGCATTCATGCTTTGATCCACCACTCAGTGTCATAAGTTGCCTCTATTTTGCTGTATTGAAGAAATGAGTGCTTATGGAAGGAAAATAGCCCCATGTCTCTGCGTTCACAAGGATAGCTTGCTTCTGGTAGCAAAACTGGTGGATGGAGGACAAGAGAAGAGGAGGTGGAATAGGAAGAGCAAGCTGTCCTCGCAGGTGGCGGAGATGGAGCTTTGTGGTGAACCCTCTCTCGTTGTTGCCACATGAAAACATTTCTCATTTGTGTGTGTGTGTGTGTGTGTGTGTGTGTACAGGTAATGTGCAGGCATGAAATTACGGCAATGGTCTCTTTTATAATTGCCAAGATAAATCAGCCCTTAAAACAGTAAGCAGCAAGATGAACACTGTAATCAAATTATTATTCAGAGCATATTGAAGACAACCAGAACCTAATTCCAGGAATCACTACTTTCACCTGGTATTATTTTAGGGAATTAAAGCTGCAAAAATCAAATATTGTCTGTTGGGTAACAGGATTAGTAGTGTATTACCTCATGAATTACACGTTCTGGCTTCAACATCTGGAGGTCGTTCTTAAAGTGCTTCTTTGTGTGATTACTGTCAACTGATTATTTTTTTCCAAGCTACAATCGCAGAGAAGTATCTCTTAACTATTTCACGACGTAATGTAATATAGGAGACACCTTTAACAACTGCTTAAGCACCGCAGCTGGGAAGGTCCAGTGTCTGGGAAAATGCTTGGAGATAAGTTTGCATGGTTTTGTGCTATTTGCTTTTCCTGTCTATAATTTGTTTCTCCCCTGTTTCTTGAGGGAACTAAGGGGCCTTCCAAAGTAAATTGAAACTCATTCTTAGTATTATTTATTTTTTATTTATTTTTAATAATGCTTTTGAAGTAACACTTAAGGTCATATGTTCCATTGCTACAAACTGATAGGAAAAAGTAATTCATATTTCTTTAATATGCACAACCTAAGTTGAACAGAAATAATGAAAGTGCCTTCCTTTCTTGGCTTTTTTCATTAGTTAGTCTTTCCTGGGTGAAAAGGTCCTTTAGAGACTTATTCACCATGATGAACTGGAAATGTTACTAGGATGAAGCACCTCTGTTGCATGCAGGTCTTTTATTTCATATGTCTAAATGACCTTATCTTCAAGCTCATTTATTCTGGAAGGTTTAGAAAAGGGCAGCTTTCACCAGTAAGATATCTGGTGACTCTGTTCATACAAAAGAGCAAGACGAATGAAAGATGAAGTTTTCCTATCAACAGAATGGCTAATAAAATGATGCAAATAAAGCAAACACACAAAAAGCTGGGAGAGGATTTAAATGTTATTAAGGAGGTGGATTCTTTCCTAGTTTGAAGAACTCTTTGGGAAAGAAAAAGCACACCAGTGGGGAGTAATATGCTAAGTTGAAATAGTTCTGTAGGTGGCACCATCCCTTAACAGTGGGGTCTTTCTGATTTAGCCTTAAATGGTTTTACAGTTTGAAGTTTTATAGTCTCCTGGTGCCCGTAAATACAAAGAAACAATTTATTGGTCAGTGTAGTCTGTAAAGCAACTTTTTAATGAGAGGGGATTTCAGTATAGAACTTACTTGATGCTTCTTATGATGGCCAAGAAACATCTCCTAGAAAGAGCATACGAGAATATTAGGTGGTTTCTGACATTGATGCGTCCAAGATACCAAGCTTCGACACATTTTGGCACAGTACTGAAGCTGCATTTGTGGTAATCAGATTACCAAAACCTTGTTAGTGATATTGTTTAACCATTTGTATCTGGAGTGATCTACATCACTGACACAAGTCACATAAATTCACTAGGTCATTCTAAAACTTGGCAGAGGAAAACTGAAAATCCAAGACGTTGCTCTGCTCTGTGGGTTCTGCAGAACTCCGAGATACCTGTTGCAGCTGTTTATATTTCCATGAATTTGGTCTCCAGACTTTCTTGGAAACTTTCAAGCCATGAATGTTACTTGCGTCAAAACAGTAAATAAAGTAATAATAACAAAAATTGTTTTACAAATATAAACTGAACAGACAGTGGTGTTCTTCCCTCTACTGTGCTGTTCTTTTATTTGATAACTGAGTAAAATTGAAATACATTCGGTATCAGGAAACAGGTAGTATGGTATTACAGGAAACATGCTATTATATTACCAGCTTATGTCTTGCCTGGATGAAAGGTGTACAAAGTATATTTCTATATATGCTTATATTTATGGGAAAAATGAGGGCCTGGAAAGCTCATAACTAAAAGATCAGTGGCTGTAGGTAAATTTTCATGTTATAGGGCCTTTCTCAATGGGAATATATTGATACCTGTTTTGATTTCTGATGAGATTTTATTAAGGAAGAAGACTTTTGAAAGAATACATGCAAACTAGATAGGGGAGTCATTGCTGAATGGGGCGCTGAAGTTTCTAAATAGGTTGGAATATTTAAAATGGCTTGTATTTGTTTGTGTCCCTGGCTGACCCCTACCTTCAGACCTGTAGGGATGGCTCTTCAAAATGCTGTAGAATAGAAGAGGAAGTGCCACAGGCACCAGTTTGGCAGTGTGATCACCATCTTTCAGACAGGGATGTGCAGCTTTTCTGCCTCGTATCCTTTTAGTCTCTTCAATACAGTCCTTCAATTAAAAACAAATGCGGAGTAGTTTTTATGTAAGTGATGCCAGTTGGGAGCCCAGGAAGGATTACTGTCTGCAGCTGGGGCAAGGATAGACTATTAGTAATTACTGCACATTTACAGTAGTTGCAAAGGGAGAATTTGCTGATTCAGCTCTTGCAGAACTGTATATTCCTTGTAGAAATGCATGTAGTGTTCTTACATGACTCTTCCATAAGACCTTTGCTGACGTTATTTTAGCAACATTTCCAGCATTCTATGGACCAGCAACAAGTTTTCGTACTTTTTTTTTTTAAACTGGATAAGAGAATGTTTAATGAAATTATACTGCTTCAAAAACAAAGAGCACAGCTGCAAAGTAACAAATGTACTGTGTTAAAGCTAGAGGGTAATCGTCATCTGTCCTTGAAAATAAAATCAAATTTCTAATTTAATTTAAAACTGCAGGATGAAATCTATGGTAGCTATTGGCCTGGATATGATTTCTCTACAATTTTATATAAATATATAAATTCAGTTGACTGACTCCTGATTTCTGTCCTTACAGAGAGGAGTATAGCTCAGATTTCTGAATAAAAGATTACTATGTCAATTAAAAAAAATAGAATCCATCTCAGAGTTTTCTGAAAAGCTTTTTCTAATTTCATGCAGTTTTTTCAAATGAGGACCATGATGGAGGTATGCCAATATTGTTTGTATGTTTTTTAGAAGAGCTAACATTATCCATGTTAAATGATGCCACCTGTTAAAAGCAGAATGATAAAAACCCCTCTTGAAGCATGAAATATGAATTAATTCCATTTCTGTGTTTCAGAAATACTTCTGCAGAAGAGGATAATTAAGCAGAGAAAATGAGTGCATTTAAGAGTATACTGTGTCTGGTTTATATTTTCAGGATCACTGATGATTCTCATGTTCATTTCATGAGAAATCTGTCCCATCTGTGCAGTTCTGATCCATTCCGTGTTGTAGCAGAGCACTAACATCTTATCCGAAAGATTGAGCATAAGAAAACAGGGCTTTGAAGGAGACAGACCATACTCTAATGCACTGTCGTTGTTTTGTTTTTCAGAATCCTCCAGCCATACAACAAGAACAATAATGGTAAGTAAAGAGGAGTTACAGGTACAGATCTATCTATGGATCTGAGATTTTCTTTGGAAAAAAAGTGCATAGTGTAGTATTCAAGACTGCTGGCACGCTTTCTTGTACAATATGGAGAGAGAAAATGAGTCTGTCTGCCACCGCATTTCATGGAAAACTTCGGGAGAAAAAATGTGAGGCTGAAAAACTTAAGAAATGACAGTGCTGTAGGTTTGAACACTAAACATCCAGTTACAGTTCAGTATTTTTTTTTGTTTTAATAATTTTAGTTATTAGGTTTATTATTAGGTTTATTTATCACGTTTCAGAATACAGTTCAGAACATCCACTGGGTAATTTCTTGTGTCACAGTCCTGTAAGGTTGGTTTCTGAATTTACCTAGAGTTTAATAACTTGTGTTTCAGAAGCAGAGAAATATTAAAAGATGGATACATTTTCAAAAAATTGATTAAAACCTTCCATGCAAAAATATGCCATAGTTTTAGAGTCTGTCTTGGGTTTTTTTATAGGGTGAGAAACTACATCACTTTCTGTTTCAAACTGGCATTAGAAGCTGGATAACAGCCAAAAAAAAATTCACATAAAGAGAATTCTCTGGCTAGGAATGCTTTGTGCCTATCTGTGGGGACTGGGGAGGAGGAGGATCCGCTTTTGGAAAAAAGACCAATTTTTGAAGCAGATCCTGTCATTTCAAAATAAAACATAGCAGCACATGATGTGACCAGAGTCTGTGTTTGTTTTCATTTCTATAGATTTCAGGGTGTCCTTCAAATTTATGACCTCTTGTGTGTGTACAATACTTGTGGGAGATGCAAGTTCCCACACAGGAATTTAATTCGACTGGGAGGAAAGGATAAATTTAGTTCATTGTACTTATCATCATCAGTAGTCATTAATGTCAGTGCAAATGGATAATGAATTGTTAAGGACCACAGGTTACAAATTTTCAAAAAACATGCCAGGAAAAAGTGTTGTTGTTGTTTGTTTGTTTGTTTGTTTTTCCCCTAACTGGGTATGATGGATTCCTTGTTTACTCTTTGCTTATCATGAATTTGGTTTAATTCATGTTATTTCAAAATAAGGGTAATTCGCTTATATTTCGATCTTCTAAAATTTTGGAGGGGATTGAAACAGTTTTCAATATTTTTGATATTTTCTATGTTGATGTCAGGAAGAGAGCTAGGGCCTAATGCTCCCTCATTTCTCCTTACTATTAATTTTATTATAAAGAAGAAATTCTGCATGAGTCTTCAAGATGACTCTTTGTCTTTTCTGCTGTCGTATCTGCACAGTTGCAGAACAGATGCAGAGAAATGCCCTCCCTCCGCTCCCCATTAAGTGTCCCACCAAAATATGGCTAAAATTTAAGGAGATGAGAAAAAGGATTTTAAATGACTTGAGTTTTTGAGGTTCTTCAGTTGTCGGCCCAGAACGCTCTGCTGACAGCTCTGGGGAAGCTGAGGTTGCCTGGGCTCATGTTCTACAGTCAATGTCCTTGCATTTACATCAATACGAGTACAATTAAGAACAAGTATGCTGTGAAGATGGTGTGAAAATGTCCAGTCCTTCCTGCAATCAAAACATAGTTGAGTGTGTAATGGAACATTTCTTACTCCACTGTGCGTAGGGAGAATGCTTTCCCATCAAGAAAACCAGAAAATGCATTAGAAATAATATGAGAATATGCAGTAAAGCGCAGGCATCTTAAAGTGATACTGTTGAGATACATTTTTGAATGAATACCGCACTAAGTAAGCAATTATTTTAAAATAAGTTCCACTTTTTTTCTGACTATGGTAACTGTGAAAGCTGATATAAAGTTAGTCTTTAGTAATAGAGAATGAGAGAAGTAGAGCAGCAAATCTGTACACTGCCTGAGCTGCTTTGTTGTGAAAAAGCTTTTGTCTCCAGAACAAAGCAATTGAAATGCTTTCAAGTTACATTTATAGGTGGTGAAATAACATAAGTAAGATATTAAACCTGGTCTTTTCCCCAAAGATATCAGATTTATGTTTAAATCAAAGGTAGTGAGGAAAACAGTCTAACAGTCTGCTTTGCTTTGGAAAAGGAAGTACTTTTTTTTTTCCTGAGAACATTATATTTATTTTTACCTTTTTTTTTTTTTTTTTAATCTCCAATCTTTGTATTTAAATATGACAGTGATGGCTCTCTCGTTTTAGTTTCCCATTCTTAGAAATCATAAGCTAGCTAGGTGTGTGTCTGTGTATATTAGTGTGTGTTGGGGTAGGTGGAGAGGGGGACAGTCTTCAAAATTTCAAGGATAAAATAGATTTCCTATTATTCTGATGATAAACATCTGAGTTAGTTAGTCTTTCATTACTTACTGGTGTAAGGATTGCCAATAAATATTTACTGCAAAATGCTGCCTTTAAAGACATGGTTTATCCAGCTTGAAATATTGCAGTGTTTTAGCAATGATGCCTTGGGAAGTCAACAATATTTTAGTTTTTGCATGTGCAGAAAAATATTTGACTCGAATTTTTGACGTGATAATTATTCTATGTATTTTGTGTTGAACTGAACAGATCAGTATGGTTGGAGGCACAAAGCAGTGGTGATTCCCCCCTAGTGTGGGATCCTGATCCTAGCAGTTTAGGGGCAAGTCAAAATTTAAATGTGGCCCCTAGCACTGGAGAATAAAGATCTTATTTTCCCTTATCTTTAAGTAAGCGCAATATAATTAATTTCTTCAAATAACTTGAAAGCACTAGGGAAAAAGGTGGGGGGGAGAAGAAAAACTAATCCTTACAATGCCATGGGAATGAGATGGTATCATAACCCTTAAACTATTTTATATAATGTAATATCTTGCTTGAAATAACGAGTTCTGTTCTAATAAAAGTAGAAAAAACAGGACTAATAATGACATTCATCTCTGCCAAGGGAAAAGGCAGAGTTGTATTATAACAACTTTTTTTTCCGTGAGGCTCAACTATTTTTCAGAATTTATGCTATAGGGAATGCGCTTGTACCTTGTGTGTTTCCTGAATGTGTTTTGCCAGTGATTACATATATCTTGAGTAAAGGCAACATTCGGTTATGTATTAGAAAGGAACCTGGGAAAAGAATAAAGCCATCATATTTGAGAACTTAAACCCATTTGTGACTGGGCAAGCACAGGAAAAAAATTTCCTTTGGGGACTTGAATGTTCCTTTATAATATATAGTACTGTCCATTGCTAAGCAAAAACAAATATAATGGCAGTCCTATAAAATCTGATCTATGACCGTTTTCCATTTATATATATATATTTTAAATATTATCCATGCCAGGAGCTCATCAGCTAAAGACCTATATGAGTTTCTAATTTAATCCAAACAATCTATTTTATCATGAAGCTACTCTAAATAACAGCTGAGTTGCTTCTGTTAGTGTGCCCTTTCCTTCTGCCTCCCCACCAAAACCAACAAAAAACCCAAAACATTAAAACCAAACTGCAATCTAGGCACTTATGGAAAACATGAGGAAAAAAAAAAAAAAAAGCAAATGCTTAAATAAAATGCGCATATTTATGCTCCTAACTATGTGCAGCAGCAACCGAATTCACCATAAACCTTATTTGTCTGTGAGAAAAAGGAAGGTAATGTAGGTTTAAGAAAGTTCTCTCTGACTCACTCAAATTTGATGTCTTGTCACCCTTTCTATTGTTGTATGTGTTTTTGCATCAAGTCTAAGGAGTCATAGAGGAATGTTCAGGTATTTGCTCATTTTTTTTCAGTTAAAATACTGAACACTAGCATTTTTTCTTGCAATGTTTAAAATTTGTCCTGCTGGAAGGGAACAAGTGGGCTGGATTTAGGATATGGTGAAAGTTGAAACATGGTTAGAAACAAGGCTCTTATCTTCTAGTTTTGGTTGTTATATTTTCATCATATGATTTGAGAGATCAGTTTCGACTTCTATTCTGCTATTTTTTGTGTGTGTGATCACACACGCTTTTCCTAAGTTATTCCCTGATTTGGGGCTACTCACGTGAATATGCAGAACTGTGCCAATCTTATGAGCTTTTAAAAACGCCTTCCCTAATGATAATGTTTTATATTTTTTCACCAAGAATAATACTTCTTCCTGATAAAATATGAATACATGATAGATAAAGTAAGCAGAAGTCTCACCACTATGTGCTACCTTCTAACATGTCTGTTTGGATCAAATAGTGTTATTTATAAATCCTGCTGGTAATTGTCCATTATGTCCATTTTGTTTTGTATCAAACAAAACTCTTATTTCCAATATTAATATATTCTTGGTTAGATAGTCTTCCAAAATGCAACCCATAGGCCACAAAGAAAATGATATTTTTATTCTCTACCTTTATGCCTATCAGAAAGTAGCCTCTCTGTTTAGATCCAAGTACTTAGTGTCTTTAATGCTTGTTGTACAATTATTCCAGGTTAAAGTTTAGTGGAAATGAATGCATCATTTTATGTTTAATGCTATGTGTTAAAATAAAGGCTGCACTACTGCAGTTATCTCTCATATATAATGACTTCTGAGTGAACTTAAGAACTATAGTGACACCAAGGTAATATAAACATTTGTTATCCTCCTTCCGTCTAAGTTAGCAGCAGGTCCAGGCCATTTGTCTTATACTGGTTTGGGTTGTTTTTGTGAAAACACAAAGTCAAAGAGACTGAGGACCCCAGAAGTGAGGTGTGGATTTTTTTGTAATTACTATTTTTTTTGAATGTATTTTGAATGTTTTTTTTTGTATGTAGGCTGCCATTAACAGCAGAATTGGTTGACAGATTTGTGCTCAATCTCAGTATTCTCTGTTTTTCATTATGGTTTCAGCATGCTGCTCCCCATGTTCATATGACCAATGGTAAGGCCTTGCAAGCCAGCGCAAGTACCATTAAGACCAGCACGATTCCAGTGATCAAGAGACAGAGGCAAAACTGGCTCGATGCTCCAGATGATGGTTTCTTTATAGCTACAGAAGAGACCAGGTAAGCGAAATGGAAGCTAAGCAGGGATAAGGCTTCACTGTGTGCTTTTGATCCATTATTTGAGTAACAGCTTTTATCATAATTACTTGAAATTGTATTGCAATGAAGAGCAATGGTGCTTCAAAATATACACACAAATTTGCATCTCTAGTACTAATATTATTAGCATTACACCAGCAAGACTTGTCTAGTTAGGGCACTTATCTGTGGAAAAGATTAGAACTTTTTAATTGTTGCTAATTGTAGATCACATTCGATGACATTTTAAGGCCTCTCTGATCATTCAACAAAACCTAAATGAATCTGCAACACAGTCTCCCACTCTAAAATTTTCAAAACTTTTATTAAAAAAAAAAGAAAAAAAATAAGATGATGGTCTCTCTCATTCTGTCATTTAGAGATTAATTGGTAGAATTTAAATGAACTCCCTGCTTTTCCAAAAAGAGTTCAATACTCCCAGAAAAGTTGCTGGCTTCCTGGAGGCCACTATTTTCCTTTCTTCATCTGTTAAGATCTGGCCATTAGTCTGATTAAAAAAATCAGACTAAGACAGACTGTTCTCATAACCTGTGGTTACGAGGTTACAAATGGCACATTATTTAAAACCTTTGTAATCTTGCTTAACTTAAAGCAAGAGGATTATTATGACAAATAGTACCAGGCTGCTCTTCAATTGAGTGATTATCTCCCAGGCCTAGAAAGGTTGGTGGTTGAATAGAAATGTACATAGTAAAATGAGGGAAGAGAAGTAACGTTAAGTCAATATACACATTTTCCTTGGTTAACTCTATATTTATTTCAGTTTACTGAAATAATGCTGCTAGGGAAGTTAAAATACTAGAATGTGACAATTTGGTGGGTATTTCAAGACCAAATAAATATGTCCCTTTTTTACTTTTACATAGGCAATTCAAATATTCAGAGAAATCAGAAAAATTGCTGATTGGGTGTGCTGATAGGATTAGACTTGTGCATCACATCTAGCCCAGGGTGCCAATAGTCACTGTTTTGAGAATTGTTTGATAGCCTCTATACAAAGAGTATAGTCATATCAGATAAATCCCTTGTGGCTCTTCTATTTAAAAGTGAGGCTGCTAACCTAAGCCACCAGTTTAAAAATTAAGAATTTGGAGGTTTTTTAAATGTTTTTTACAGAACATAGGGAGGTGCCTTTTGAAGGCTGAGATGAGCCCAAGATATCTCTCTCCCCACTCATCTCAGAGGTAGCTCAAATGACCGGTTCAGATGTTTTCTGATGAATTTTCTCTTTGGAAATGTTCATGCTTGGCAGCCTTGTCAGTGCCCGTTCTCACAAACCCCTGTCCCCACCTCCATGGCTGTGGTCATCATTCCCAGACAGGCGGCAGGGGTGGCAGCAAGGCGAGAACTTGCACTAATTTCAACTGTACAACAAATCATTAAAAATTTAATGTCTGACTTGAAATGCCTTTGTGCCTTAAGGCACTAGACCTCAATGACAGCCCTTCAGGAAAGGAGATTGCTTTAAAAACGGACACCTGTGCCCATGCTGAAGAAGTGCCATGGGGAACACTCAGGGATGAGCAACCCCAGTTAGACCAGCCCCAGTCTGACAGGAGACAACACTGTAGTTCGGTGCAACTTCATGTGCGTCCTTCTTCCTTTTGGGATGAAGAAGTATTAGTGCTGGTTCTTACTTGTCTTCANAAAAATTTAATGTCTGACTTGAAATGCCTTTGTGCCTTAAGGCACTAGACCTCAATGACAGCCCTTCAGGAAAGGAGATTGCTTTAAAAACGGACACCTGTGCCCATGCTGAAGAAGTGCCATGGGGAACGCTCAGGGATGAGCAACCCCAGTTAGGCCAGCCCCAGTCTGACAGGAGACAACACTAGTTCGGTGCAACTTCATGCGTGTCCTTCTTCCTTTTGGGATGGCAGCACAGAAGTATTAGTGCCTGGTTCTTATTGTCTTCAAAACTGTGGCTGGAGGGAGGCAGCGACTTTTTATCCCTTGAAAGACCATTTCATCCAAGATCTACTCCTCCTGTCTTGCAGATCTTTTTCTTTTTTCCCATCCCAGTTGATTCCTTCCCAACCTCAGGTTCACTTTCTCCTTTCATACTTTTTATTTTGAACCTCTGGTTCCCTCCACTCATATTCCAAGATGATTTCTCTGCTGTCAGCTCTCCCTTGCCTCCCGCGGTCGCAGTTGAAATGGAAAGCGCTACCCCCGTAGTGGTTTGGCCATCAGGAATGGCCCATGTGTGTGGATCTGGATCCGTGCACGGGTCATTCCTCACGCGGATGACGCTTCCCTGAGCCTGGCGAGGGGTGAATGCCCCTCGCCAGGCTCAGGGAAGCGTCATCCGCGCGAGTCCTGCTCCCTCGGGCTTCTGGTGATGCCTGGGTTGACGTTACATCATAATCTGGCGTTAAATTCTGCTGCATTTAACATTTTTGTGTAGTTCTTTTTTCTCGCCCTTTTTGAGTGAAATTCGAATCCTTACTGTGAAAGAGTTTGCTCAGGATTTTATTCCAAAGTGCAAAATCTGTTTACATAATTCATTGCAAAATCACTCTTTAAAGAGCCTTACATTTATTGCTACTTGCCAAGGGAGTCTCCTTTTTTTTTTTTTTTTTTTTTTTTTTTTTTTTTTTTTTTTTTTTTTTTGTTTTTTTTTTTTTTGGTTGTGTGTTTTTTTTTTTTTTTTTTTTTTTTTTTTTTTTTTGGTATTTATGAGTTTCTAGGATTTTTCTAGCACTATGTGTATGATATGTATGATCAACGAAACGTCTCAAAATTCTAAAAGGATTTTGGTCAGGGACATTATACTAAATCACTTTTGCTACAACAACACTCCTTGGGCTTTATTCCTCTTTTGCTGAATAACTTTAATGCTTATTCTGTTGTAGACTCAGTTGGAGGTTAGTGTTGGAATGACTGCATTATGTGATATTAACTTCTTCATACCGTATTACCGTTCTGGGACTTTACTAATGGTATAAATAGGACAGTTCCCATTACGATATCCAGTCATTTAATAAAAATATAATATATCATCTTAATATCTGTTGAATTATATGGGGCATAATTATAATCTGTGAAGAAAATTAATAATACAGTTTTCGGTTATCATGGAAAATGTGTCTGCTGCTTAAAACTTTACTTCCCAATTCTAGGTATGCTGTGGGCATACAATTCCTATATATGTGCTCTGTCCATAAAAGCAAATCTGTGCATGCTAATGATCACATTTGTTTAGGGGCACCTAGACATTATGTGGAAAATTACATTTTCTTCAGAATTTGCATTATAAGAAATATGTGAAAATGTTTGGCTGAATGGGTTATAGCAGCAGATTCCATATGCTTTCCCTTCATGGGCCAAAAAGCATATTTGCATGTAGAACTACTGTTGAATGACTCGATGCTTGTTTCCTTTCAGTGCTGAAGCAGTTAGAAACCTTCTCACGGTAAGTGCAACCCCATTGGGAATGAGTTAACTACAACTGTTAAAATTAGAACATGATCTTCGGTTGTTAACAGCAGAATTTGCTTCCTTTTTGCTTATAAAATAATTTACTTGAAAGGTATCCCTGAGGCAGCATTATATAGGCAATTTTGCTATTCTTCGCATAATGTTCTTTCTCCCAAATAAAAAGCTTCCCTTGATTTGCTGATATACTGTATAAGGCTTTCCCAATTGCAGTGATACAACTCATTTTTACTTATACATGTAAGCATAAGTACACAAAGATTAAAACCAAAGTTGCATGTTGAGAAACGGAGAGGGTGCGAGGCTGATGGGCCAGCTTTAGCAAAATGTTGAGTCTTGCCTTGCCACGTGGGGCCAGGTTCTCTTGCAGAACTGGGAGAGACCAATTGCAAAGCTGACGCTAGTGCCCTTAGCTGTACCAGGGTAAAGCCTAACGTGCACCTTTAAAAGTCAGGCAAAGCGAGCCCACGTAAGTGTTGCCCACACTGTCTATATGCTGCCATTGTCCTCCCACACGTGTTTTAGTCTACGCTTAGAAGAGATGAGCTCCAGTGTTTGAGTTACCTCGTGTGGCTTGTTGCTGGGAGAAAAGAAATAAGCTGAGGAGTAAGGCCCCAGTGCTTAGGGGCTATATTATAGAGCGTAGATGCAAGTGTAGATCAAAGTCAGAATTCCAGTGGTAATTTATTGCTTCTTCTGCTTCACCAATGCAGTTTCATATCAGGGAAATCCTCAGCACCATTTTTTTTAATGTGTGCTCAACTAAGCACAAAAAATTATGTGCCAAAGAAGTGTTTTTAACCGACACTCAGAGATGACCTCTGCTTTTCACAAAAATGAGGCCATTTGATCTGAATTTTGACCCTGTTTTTGAACCATATCTGGAGATAGTGCATTTTCATTCCTTATTTGCATGGAATGGTGACTATTAGACCCTGATGCTGCAATGACTTGCATGAAGATGCACGGCTGTGCTCTTGGAGAATCAACTGCAAGCTTGAGAACGCNCCCTGATGCTGCAATGACTTGCATGAAGCACGGCTGTGCTCTTGCAGAATCGACTGCAAGCTTGAGAACGGTGTACACCAACTGCTACCCTCTAATCAAAACAAAACAAAAAACAATCTCTAATGATGTACTTTTCTGGTTCCTTTACTTCTGCCATATCATATAGTTGTCATATGCCTCAAAAAGTGGGATTATAGAATTAGAACGTATCCCTCAGAATTATGTCTAACCCTCATTGATAGGATTATATATATCTCACTCATTGGCTGCAACTGAGCATGATTGAGCTCACAATCATTTCTAGTCACTGTGACAATACTGCAGATGGGAAATATAGGGAGGAACTCTCCTTGCTGCAGTTTAGGGGCAGTCCCACTTGGCTAACTGGTGTTCAAGATCTTATAAGTTCATCGGAGTGAAAATACATAATCTGATGTTACGGTGACTGATGTGACTGTTATTTTGACCTTACTTGTTCTTTAGCATGGACTACTCTTGAATGCCATGCATTGTTCACCCTCTGTAAATTGCAGTTCTTCCCTGAGCTTACTGTGCTGCAGAACCACAACCAGCAGTTCCTAAACTCCATCATAACCTCTGGTCATTTTTTGTTCACTGAGTAGTTTTCCTGGACCTGTATCTGTTTTCTTTCACTATTCATTTTTATCTGTTATTGCTCTGCAACCCTGAAATGATGATGCTAAAGATTTTTTGCTTTTAAAAGCAGGAACATTTCTTGAAAATATAATCAAATTGAAATGAATATGCAAGATTTTGTTTTTCACATGTAAAAAAATAATAGATATATGCTTGAAAAACAATCCCAGAACAGGAGCGTTTCACCTACTCTCATTTAAAACTTTGATAATCAGTTCAGTATAATTTATGCCATTGGTTAGAGCTAGTAGGATTAAAGAGT
Organism: Crypturellus undulatus; assembly: GCA_013389825.1. NCBI lineage: Eukaryota > Metazoa > Chordata > Aves > Tinamiformes > Tinamidae > Crypturellus > Crypturellus undulatus. Next base: position 108,658 of record VWPW01021532.1, on the reverse strand, counting down.
AGAGGATGATACAAATTTTGCTTTTTTTTTAGTCTCCAGAACAAATGAAATGCAATCATTTTGGTTTGGGGCTGGGTATTAATTCTCTTGTAGTTTAAGATGAAGTTTCAGTATGAAGCTACTCACCCTGAAGCTATGTGGTAAGGGAAGCAACACGATAAGCTAGATAAGCACTTGGGAAACCTCAATCCAGTTCCCTGCTCTGTCACAGGTTCCTGCGGGACTTCAGGTAGGTCTTTTATGGCCATGTCTCAAAGACCTATCTCCTAATATCAAAATGAGCAATAAAGCTTTTTCTTGAGGATTTGGGGATGATTCTTTACGTGCCTCTGTTGCCTGTATGAAGGGAGCAGATTAGTAATAATTTATTCTTTTAGAGGGGTGTTGAACACCAAGCAAGTCAGAGGCCTTAAAGTGGAGTCTTCTTTCAGAGAGCACTTCTTACCCTTACTGGTATTAAAATCTCAGGGAAACACAGTCTGCAGGAGTCCACAAGCTACTCATTGGAGCTGACGGACCTGTTGGCTTGAGGTGTCCTCAGCCAGCAGCAGGTGAAAATGAATTACTTCTCAGCTCCTAACTCAGAGCGGACAGACTGAACCTAGGAACAGATGGTGGCAAATGACCCAGTTACTGCTCCCTACAAGGTCACCCGGCTGAATCCTGCGCCGTGGTCTGGGAGGAATCTCCTGTTGCAGACTGCTGTATAGTGTCTGAGGTATCAAAGTGTATTTTACAACTGCTTGGAGGTTGGATGTGGTGTTCACATGAGCAGGCTAATTTCAGCAGTGTTGCTTGACCATTTTCAATGACGACTTGTAATTGCAAGAAATATTTCACATTCAGACAGCAACTGCAGAGGTAGTCAGAGCATCTTGTATCTGGAAAGGGAAATGTAATTTCTGAAATGAGACTATCTGCAAAATTGCATTGCCATGGGAAATTTGCAAAATATAAATTCAGACTTAAATGAGAAACAATGAAGCACCTGTATAAATACTTAAATTTTCCAGAAACCTCATTCACTCTGTTAGATATTCCAGGTACTGTTCAGCAAAGCTTTTAGATGCGTGTTCCACTGAATTTAGTCAGTCAGAGTATGTAGCAAAGTCAGTAATACACTTGATATGTCAACTGTTAAATTAGGTTATCACACCATTCTTCTTCTAACCTGTTTCCTTATTAGTTGTAGCCAAACTTTGATTTTCCTGCAGTCAGTATAGCTGGCCACTTCAAAAGGTTTTCCTTCAGAAGCTATCTTTTGTGTTTGTGCAAAGGATTTGATGTAGCTGAACACAATCCTCTTTACTGGATGTTTTACCTAAAGATCTTAGGGATGAGCACCTTGTGTAAGCTCGCTACTGAGCTTTTTGCTAAATCCACATTTCCAGGGGGAATGTGTTGTCTTGCAATTCTTTGTCATCTTTTAATGTTCAAAGCAATTTGGTTTTGAAAAATAAGAAATGTTGACAATAAAGAAACATCTGTGTATATGAAGCCGATTTTTCTATTAAAGGGCTTGGGAAAAACGCAAAATAATGTAACAGTGTTAACTTATCAGACAAGCATCTCATCTGACAAGTTATCTCATCTTTAAATATCAAAAAAGGTAATTTTCTAGATAGCTATGGTGTAACACTGGTTTGGGAGTAAAATTAATCTCTTCCCCTTTTTCCTATGTGGCACAGGAGTTTATCACATTAAGTCTCTGCTATTTATGATTAGAACCCTCAAACACCAAAAAAAATCTTTTTTCTTCCTTTCTAAAATTTTTGTACCACGTGAGCAATAATAATTAGTAGAAGCTGGACACAGAAGGGTTAAGACTTATTTTATCTGAGAAATATGCAGCAAGTAGGTATGGGAACTAGGTAAGTCCTGTGGTAAAAAATACACTGTTGTTGCAATTAAATGAAAAAGATTATGATAATACTATATATACTCTAGTTACTGTAATATATAGTTAATATATAATCATATATAGAAAATATATGTTTATATGAATGTATTATATTACTATATATTATATTGAATTATATTGAGTATGAATATGATTGTTCATAATATTATTCATGTTATTATTATTGATTATATTGAATATCAATATATTAAATGCTACATATTTTCAGTGCTGAAAATACTGGAAATATAATAGCAGTGAACTTCACAGTCTTAAAACTCACACAGACCTGAACACTAACTTTAATTTACAAGTTGTCTGTCTTTTTTGGATTCTTCATTTTTAAATTATAATTGGAGGACTTAATTCAGGGTTAGTTTTATATTTTAGTGCATACATTTGAACATTCTTTTGTGTTTTTTTCATCTGAGAGGTTTTTTTTAATGCATTGAGATATTTTTTAATGCACAGCCCTGTTCCATTAACATAAAAGAGGCTGCTAAAAACAAATGGTAGTTGGTCTATCTTTGTGAAAAGGCTTCCATAAGTAACTGCATATGGAATTTAAATGTAAAATATCGAAGAGAACATAATGTCTGTTACTGTGAAAGCCAATCATAAAGATAACTATCTGTTTTTGCCACACATTTAAGGAGATGTTGAAGGCTGGTTTCATTATTTGCACTATGGATGGCAGCTAAAATATTTACATGACAAAATATAAAAGGAGGGTTGTGCTAGTGATAGAACCTCACATCTGGACTTGGGAGATTTTTCATTGCCTCTGCTGTGTGCCGTGATACACGGGACAAGTTATTCAATCTCTGAGAAGCTCCACTGTTTCTCTGTAAGTTTGCATACTATTAATGCACTGTACTACTAATACATTATTAATGTATTAATTATGTGAGGTATTGCTTACCCCCAATTACCTGCCCCTAAAGATGTCACGCAGTTTTTAATTAAGCAGGCCAGCATACGCTAAAAACTCCTGAAATGAAAAATGCTGTCCATAAGAGTGGAGAGCAGCATACATATCAGAAAAAGAACTTAAGTAGATTTTGACTATTTTAATTATTAAAAAACAAAACTGATCTTTGAAGTGAAGATGTCAATAGCATTTAGCATATCAAATCACTCTGTGGCATTCCTCTACTGATATCACAATGCAGATTTTGAGTCCATATTCTGCATAGAAGTTTCTGAATATAAAGTAAATATTAATTATGCAAGAGATTGGTGCTGTGAAGTAGGACCCTTGAGGACAATTTTGTGAGAAAATTTTCCTCTTCATCCCTTTCTGGTAAGAATACTTGATTTTGATTTTCCATTCTTGCTTAATAGCAACCACCCAGAATGCCAAGAAGCTCATCCAAAAATACTCTAACAAATATTATTCCAGGAAAAGTATATGCATTATTGATAAAGAGAAAATATCAATTTTCTTCAGCCTCAGGTGATATTATAAGCGATAACATTGTAAACACTGAGTTCAGGCCAAAAACCTCAGATGAAATCAAACATGGTAAGACAAGTAACAAGTAATAAAGGACAATAAAAAGCCACACAAAAGGTTTTCTTTGTTGAAATGATTCTCATAATAAATCTCCTGTCTTTTAGGATTTCTATCTTTAAGGTTTGTTTTGTTTTAAGCGAGCTATGTATAATTGTGAGCTTCCTTCTCCCTTTGGGAATGACCTGATAGTCACCGTCACACTGGGCCATTGTGCACCTAACTTGAAGGACCCACTAGATGTGAAATGCGTACACATGACTGAAACTAACAAAAAGTCTTTATGGATCTTTTCCAGAATGCTGAGACTAGTTGGTTAAAATTTTATGTCTCCTGAGCTTTAGTTAAGCATTTTTAGTGGAAATGTTCGGCACATTATATCATGCTGATGGGGAGATGGCATCAAGTGCTTGCAACCTGAGGTCAGAAATCTGGAGCTGCATTTTCTGGATGCTTTGATTGTCTGGATCTTTGAATGCTTGGAGTAACTGGACTTTAATTGTCAACTAATAAGCAAGGTATTTGAGGAATAGTTGAAATAGTTGAATTGTCAGCCTGTTCTGAAGCATCTTCTCTCCATTTTCTTGCCTGTATCTGAATGTATACTGCCATGTAGATAATATTTTCATCTAATAGTGGATGCTATTTAATCAGTATAGAGAAAGACGATTCTTCTATAAAATAAATGGATAGTAATGACATTTATTGGTAAGGTATAGAGTTATGCTGTGTGGGAATTCACCCATTCTACTGATATATTAGTGGGAGTAGAAGAGACGCTTTAAGATCATCCAGCTTTCGTACGCCTGAGCTGTAGAAGGTTTTCTGGCTGTTTGGATTCCCACAGTGCTACATGTTGGCAAATTTGCATTTTGTTTATGTGTTGATGGCAAGGAGACATTAAGCAGGGTTCATGTCTTAAAATGTCTGAAAGTCAATGGTAACTAAGAGGCGGCTAATTGAGTTAAGATGAGGTGAAAAGCAGTTCTTCCATGCTCAGGTTACAGTCTGTCAAAGCCCAAGCCATTGCTTTGTTGTAAGGATATAAATAATTAATTCTCTACCCATTTCTTCTACTTAGTTTGTCTAAGTCTTGTCAATTCTAATAATCTCTGCTCTGGATGCTGTGGTCAGGTGTTGTGACTCTACAGACAGGCCTTTCTCCCTTCTTCAGGAAAAACCCTCTGTTGTTGTGAAATGTAGCTTAGAGTATGTCAACACACTAGGCATCGCTGTATGGTAAAGTGAGTGCTGTAAAGTGAGATAGTGTCACTGCTGACAAAATAAAGCTCCGCTCAAGGAGCAGTGAAAACTCTGGGCTAGTTAATCTATGCCCTGTAGCGCCTATCATTCCTACCACCTTCAAAACTAATCTTTTAATTGTCCCTACCACAAGTCTGAGGAGGGTGGAAAGGGCATCTGGTAGAGGAAATGAAGGGAGAAATTGAAATGAAAAGGGCATCTGGTAGAGGAAATGCCCCAGAAAGGGCAGAAAAGGGCATCTGGTAGAGGAAATGAAGGGAGAAATTGAAATAAGGGCATCTGGTAGAGGAAATGAAGGGAGAAATTGAAATGAAAAGGGCATCTGGTAGAGGAAATGCCCCAGAAAGGGCAGAAAAGGGCATCTGGTAGAGGAAATAAAGGGAGAAATGCAGTGTGAGATGGATGTTAAGGAGAGGGATGAATGCAGGCAAGAGATCTCGCCATCAGCTGTGCTTCCTCCCCTTTATATATAGCATATCTGAAACGGTAAAGGTGCCTGCCCATCTCTGCGGAAGGAGCAGAATGATTGCTGGGACATAGAGATGTGGTTGGTACCTATGAATTGAGGTCAGCGCCTTGCAACCCTTGCAGTGATTTGATAAACCAGACTGAGACTGTGGCTGGAGACAGAGCTGAAGCCAGAGGTACCTGTGGTAAATGTTCAGCTGTAAGAAGTGATGAAGGAATTTTTTTCCTTGCACTCGGATGAATCTGTGGAAGTTAATGTAGGGATAGATGTGACTTGGACATATTTGTACTCTAGATTCTGGCATATATCTGCTGGCTTCATTAGTGGGAATTCTGAAACTGGAAGCAGCAGTGAACTGGGCATAAATAAAACTGTCATAGGCACTCTCCAGTACCAGAACTGCTGGATTATCTATCTTGTCAGAGCCCTATACCCACAGTAGCTGTAAGAAGGAGAGTATTATGTGCCCATCCATAGTTGGAGCTACGCTGCTTTAGGGACATGAACTAGCAAATGTGCACAGTGCCCCACGGAGAGGGTCTGAATACTGCTAGCTCATGCATGGTCCATACAGACCCCTAAAGCTCTGCGAATTAAGGGAGTGAGAGATAAGACCATTAAGGTATAATGCAGACCATCATAATGAATATTTGTGCTTGGGGCCCTTTTATGGAGCCGTGCAGATAGCTGCAAAACATTGCCAGATGTAAATGCTCAGGTTCTCCTTTCTCCCGAGCATCATTTAAAACATTATCAAATTCGTAATTGCTCAATTTTCTTTTATATTACTCTCTAAAATGTAAGCAATGTGCTCTAGGACATTTCAGCCTGCGTGTAGGGCTCCCTTGTTTTGCAGTCCCTTGCTGAAACCACACAGGTAATTGTCTTTTTGAGATAATAGTAAGCAAAGAGGAGCATGAAAGTTGCGCGGAAACAGGAATGCAAAAAATATACAAGAATTAGGTATGGCACATTAGATTCAGATTAAGGCATTAGGATATTAGATTTAGAGTTCTTTCATGTTGCTTTTCATTTACTAGTTGTTCAAAAGAGCTTACCTAGCAAGTCTGATTTTATTAACAAAGTAGATGTCCTAAAGTAAATAAATAAATAAGTAAATAAAACCTATGCTGGTGATTTCTCTGGCAAGTGAGCAAGTCAGGGTTGCATTGCATCTGACCCCTTACTGTATAATGCTTGTCTTAGCTGTCTGCAGCAAATAAATTTAAGTGAAATACTCTTGGTGGTATTTGCCAAGCTCACAGATGAACTGTAAGAATAATTTCATTGCTGATTGTTATGATTTAGACAGTATCATGTGAAGATTGGCACAAGAACATGATAAATAGATGCTGTTGTAGACGTTAAAAGACAAGTTTTTTAGTTATCAAAATGCAGTTAAGAATAATGCTGAGAATAAATACTTCACCCTTCTTTAGTTCCTTCTCTCTGAACATCCTGAACAACTTCAAAGTGTTAATGAATTGTGACATTTTCAGAGAAAAAGTAAGCACGGAAAATCAGTTGGACAAGGTAATTTTTCCAAAAGTTATGCCAGTTACCTGCAGTAGAAGACCCCATTATTCTAGGCACCTTACAAATACAAAGAGATGTATTTTTACTCCAGGAAGAGTTTGATTTAAGTAGATAAGGAACCGGCAGCTGGTAGAAGGAGGCAAGGGATGGCTTGTCCCATGTCAAAGCCCAATACCTGGCAAAGCCAAGACCAGCAAAATAATAGGAGTCTGTGCTGTAACTCTTGACCTGAGTTTTTCCTTGCAGTAAAGAAAAAAAAGTGAAGAAAAATATAATTTACTTTTTTATACAGAGAGGATAGCTATAAACTGTTGCCCTGAAACACAAAGTCCCAGAGGAGCCCTCAAGGTGCTTTAATGTTTGAAAATGCTCTGCTAAGCTGTTCCTGGAGCATGGTTTTGCTCTGTAAGTCAAATGCCACATTTGAAAATAACCATCAGCAAAGGAAAAAGTTTCCTTACCATGGGGGGAAAAATAAGACAGCCCATAAAAGATTTAAATGATGGGGGAATGCCTAGGGAGCACCTCCTGCATCTCCTGGAGGCAGCAGCATCCCAGCTGCCATCCGCACTGCTTTTGCAGTGTAACTAACAGTGCCTCTTGGCAACTGCTTTCCAGTAGCCTGATGTTTACCAACACACTACGGATTTGTTTTGCAAATAAACATCTCGCCAAGGAGCTTATTTTGAAAAGGCTTATTAGTGTTAACCTGCTTTTGCCTTCCAAATACATTTCTTCTAGTTGCTTTAATTTTGAGGATAGACCAAGACTTTAATGGAATATAAATGAGCAGAGTGTGCGGCGCCTATCAGAGTGCCGAGAAAGAAAATAGTGGTCTAAAATAGCAAGCCAAATGGACAGTTAAATAAAATATGGCGTTCTTGCTCCTCGTTTCCACGCAGGTAGAAACGTAGGGAGTGCTGTGAGTCATGCAGTGCCTCTCTATTCTGCCAGGTTTCTAAGAATCTGTGCTGAAGGTTCATCCCAGTTTAAATTCTCCTGGAGCAGACTCAGCACTGCACACGTTTTCGTCTTTCAGTTTGTTTAAAATACCTGTTGAAATTAGTAGAAAGATCTTCAGCTGGCTAAGATAGGGGCCCCCTCTTGTTCTCTGATCCCTTGGCTGGATATGGAGTAACTCTACATACAAGAAACCCTCGGAGAGGAGAGCTAGAATTGAGATGGATACCGCCCCCCAAGGAAGCGTGGTTCCTTTTCCATAGTTGTTTTTGCTAAGTGGCCTTGACCCAAGCTGATTGCAAATTTTTTCAGAAAACTTGGACCAAAATGATAAATGCTGCCTTGCCATATCAGTGTCTCAAACCTCGCTTTCTTCCAGGGTGGCAGCATTTTGTACAACCGGCAAGCTGAAGTTTCTGCCTACAAATGACAACTCATAGCAGCCTACTTCATCCAAATGTTTATACTGGGTGGAATTTCAGCCATGGCTCTGTGATGAATCATTTCTCCCTTATGCCTGCTGCCTACCAATGCATATACTTTGCTGCTATCAGCAGCAATTAGGTAATGAGATATTTCCACAGCACTAGGTCTTTGCATATAAGGTTGCTGTATGAATGGTGTCAACATAAGGAAGCCTTTGGTGGAAATACCCAAATTATAGCTAGAGCATGAGATAAGATATAGTGCACTTCAGCTTAAAATTGGGTTTACAGAGAAGTTTGTAATACCTCCTGTATAGGTTTGCAGTGGAAATAGAGCATCAAAAACATTTCTGGGCCTTGATATTTTAGGACAGTTACAGACGCCTCCAACGTGGGCATGTGAAGGGTTCCCTTTCCCAGGAAAATGTTTGCTTCTGTTCATTTTCAGAACAAGGCTTCTAAAATTTCAGTGGTCTTTAACTACAATGGATCTGTCCAACACACAAACATATTATGGTGCTGGTGTAGATAAAGTCACTGTGGTCCTCATGACTTTGGGTGTAGTGCAGAGGCAGCAACACTGATGTGCAGCAGTTTCTGTACAGAGGCAGTAACTGATATACCTACTATCAGCAGAGCTATAACAAGTAATATCTTCAACTGTTATTAGAACAGTTTGAAAATACGTTCTTTACTAACAATGCCTGAAGGTTGTTTTTGTTTCATTCAAGCTTAAGAATTGCTGCTTTTTCATGTGTGGCATAATTAGAGCAGGGATCTTTGAGTCAGCTTTTGTAAATTAGGAATTTTGTTCCCAGCTAGTGTATTCCTAAGAAATCTGGACATCACAACAGATTATTTAGGCTTGTGCTTAGCTTCACCAGATGGTTAGTTGCATGGAGTTCATTTAGCTCCGGCGAAAGGATTGGCTCTCCGAAATTATTTGCCTGATTACATGTGAGCGTGGCATGAAGGCCGCAGACAGCAGAACTGTTATTTCTGCCCTGCAGCTGTCAGTTTGTGTGCAAAACTTGCAAGGAGAAGGTAGGTCTTAAGCAGTGCGTGCTGCTTTTGCATGTTTACCCATTTCCTCAAAGAGGAGCCAGGGGTCTTATTGCCGTCCCTAATTCAAATATCATGGGGACATGCAGGATTTTAAGTCTTATTCCTACCTTAGCAGCAGTGCATCTCATTTGACAGGAGAAAAAAAGGACACACTGGGCTTTATATACTAATCACGTATTAAAAGTTTGATTCATTTTCATACCTTTGGTCTCAGGAGGACTAGAAATACAATGCAAAGGCTTTTAAGTATTTTTTTAATTAGCATTTCAAATGAAGTCTTTAACCCATCACATTTCAAGCCTAGTACAAGAATCAAAGGCAGAAGCAGGGGAAAATGTCAATTACTCTTCCATAACAACTGCGAATGATGTTATCATCGCTACAGATATTAAAGCCATTTACTTGCCACCACCAAATAAAAGCTCTACTTAATTAAAACATATGGCTGATATTAACTGAGAAAAGGGACAGGAAATTGAGCATTACGGGTGACTCTGCCCTTGGTTCTGCACTGGGCGGGAGGTAGTGTTGGAGTGTGCTCAGTGAAAGATGGACTGACAGCCTTATCTCTGGATTTCCTGCCTTTCCTCATTGCTATTACAACCTGCCTGTCCAAGTGTTACAAAGCAAAAAATGCTGAAGGGTTGTAAAACCTGATTAGAGGCTATTAAACAGTCTGACTATATTTAGATGCTGAATTCTTCAGAGTAAAGAATCAGTTCCCTTCACCCTCTGTATTTTTGCCATGGAAAGAACAGTTGGGGGTTTTAGTAAAACAGTTGTTCAAATATCACATGTTTAATGAAGTCAGTGGAAATTTCCATTCCTTTAATTTTTTTTTTCTGAAAGGCTATAACCCAGAAAGCTATTTTCTGGAAGCATTTGCCCAATCCCATTTAAATAGAAGTGTCTTTTCAAAGTGTGTATGAGATTAGTTCTCCCAACAGCCTGCGAAGAGCTACTTTCATCTATACTAAGTGAAGATCTGCCTTACTGTTTTATGGTTTACTTGAGATAATGTTGATAACTTCCTCCCCCGCTTTTTTAACCCTTCTTCATGCCAGTTTTGAACCAATAGTTAATGAGATTGACTACGTCATTTTACTTAAAGAAATGATTAATGCTGTAGAAATGCTTTACTGTCCTTACATGTAGTGCCCATTGCACACAGGTTTTTTTGGTAGGAACCTTCGGACAGTATGTTATGAAGTAATCATATTAAAAAATCAGAAGGACAAGCTATTATCAGATTCTAAAAAAATACTGTAAGCCATGCGCTTTTCTCAAAAGATTAGTGGCCACATTAATTCTTTAAATAAATAGAAACTTTGGCAAACAAATATGCCAAAAAGGAATCCAGTCCTCTAAGCATGTGCAGGAATGATCCTCATTAAAATCAGTGAGAGTAACAGCTCTTTTCTGTTAACATGAATTTGCAAAACCTAGCTGTCACGTTATCTTAGAAATACATATTCATACCAATCAAGTTACATTCCTGTGAACTTACGCTGTTCGCAATTTCTTCTTAATCAGCTGAAAATCTCTTTAGCCCTAGGTTAAGATGTCCATATAAAATAAGTACCCACATGGTTCTTTGGGTCTCTATAGGATTGTGTTAAAAGCCTAAGCTTAACTTTCCGGAGATTCATTTCCTTTCCTTTTGTTGTGCTTATTATTAAATGATTCTAAATCCTAGTTTGGTATTCTAAGCCATGAGATGTTGATGAGATCCTGCCTTCAGGTGGCTAAAACAAACTACTTTCTGCACTTTTTCAATATATTTATCAAAATAGGTGCTTCATTACTCTTTTAATCTCTAAATAGGAGCACAGAATATTCTCTTTATTTTTGGTTTCTTGTTTTGTTTTTGATTATGTTTGGTTCTGTAGCCCAGTTACTGAAAGAATAGGTGCATGGGATTTCTCAACCTGCAACTAAATATATATTTAAAAACTGAATATGCAGAATGGCAAAATTCTTAAAAGAGCCTCTACTTATTTCAGGCTACCCCTATATTTGCAGTGTAACGTGCAACCATTTTTCATTTTCAGAATTACCAGCCCCAAAAATGAAAGGGACAAGCCCCTTCCCACTGTCTCGGGACCCTGATGCAGGTAGACACATCAACAGGCTGTGCTTTGCAGTCAGGTCACGTTTTCAGCATGGAAAATTTGAATTATAAAGCCAGGTCTCACTTACTTTTACTTAGAGGCTGTGGCTTACTGTAATTCATTTCCATAAGCTCAGAATCTTCTCTGTAATTTATAAAATTATCTAAAGGAAAATTGGAACTGAGTGTATTAAGCAAATAAGGATTTTTTCAGGACTCTGTCCATGATGTTGGTACTTGCCATACTCTATATATGTCCCTGTGTGCTCTCCCTCCCTTGATACACTCAGCATCATGGTTATTGATTTATAACTGTACAGAGACATCCATGGAAATGAAAGGAAGCTTTTTGTTTCAGAATTAATTGTCCGTGGATCTGTCAGATTGCAGTAGGAACAGCATGCCCATCTGTAGTGAGTATGTTTGTTTGATTTGTTTGATTAGACACTTAGATTATAAATCAAAGTGAACTTAGTGCTCCTGAAAGGCACTAGTACAAAAAGCCCAGAGATTCAGGTCATCTGTTATCTGCAGAATTGATACAGTGCAAATAACATCACTGAAAATTGCTACAAGCCCTTTGCTTTTATAGAGGTAACTCATTCACTTGGGTGCGAATGCTGCTCAGTCTTCTGTGTTCCTTCCTCCTTGCACTGAAATCACAAGTGAGAATTCCCCATTGGAGCATTCTGGCCCAAGACTTCATATGACTAGATGTTGTACTCCGAATATTGTCCAACACCAACTCGCCTTTCACTAAGCAGTTGTTAGTTACTAGGCGAATACAAGTGTAAGCCATCAGCTGATGGATAAGGCTCACTGGTTTTCCATAAACTAGCTTTCCTGCCCTGGTAGGAGTACTTGTTTACATTTGATATTGCCTCTTGTGTGGCCTTCCGTTAGAGACTGAGATTTACCTCTCTTGCTGTCTCTCTCTTGTTTCCTTCCTTCTTTCCCTCCATACAGAAAAATTCGTAAGAAGTTCACCAGATTGCAGCTGAAAAGAGCTTCCAGAACACCTTGTACTACAGTTATTGCGAAGACAAAGTCTCTCATGAACAATAGGCAGGCACAAATAGAGCCTGAGACTATCATGCACTGAAGATTACAGCGACAGCACCATAATTGTGTCCGAATCATGTTTAATTGTGAATGCAGATACAACAGGACCTTCCACAAGTAGATGAAAGACGGAAACACTGCAAGGCCAGACTGGGGCTGGGTTTTGTGTTCCGGGCAGAATCCAACAGCAGCCCTTGTGTCTCCCCATCTCCGCAAGGGCTACTCCTGGTTAGCTGGGCTAGCTGATCTCTGGTTGTCCTCCTGTTCTTCCCATCAGCACTCATTAGATTTGGCTGGTCAAGGAGGGGCAGGCACTGGACACACTGGAGTATGGATCCCCCCTCCGCTTCTGTCTAAGCCTTTTAGTGGGGTGATGCAAAAATATGCAGTTTTCAGGATGATTGTAGTGTTTTTAAAGCAGGATTTAACCTTAAGGGGCTGCATTTTCAAAATCAGCAGCAAGCTTTGGGTGTTTGCATTTTTCAGTGTCAGCTTCAGTCGCTTTGGATTGGATTTTCTGAAGTGTTGAGCATCCAGAGCCTCGAATGAGGACAAGCTCAGCAGTTCAGAAACTTAGACCAATTTAGGCAGTGCCCAGAATTAGTGGCCAGTTTTCATATTCTGACCATATTAACTTTGGTTAATATGTCACAAAGTATTGTGTGTGACAGTGAATATCCAGGTGGGCTAGTTGCTTATGTAGGAACTGGTCCCATTGTCTGTATATTTGCAACCATCCATCCGTTTCTTTGGGTATTTTTAGCGTTTCACAAATTCTACTCTGAATAACAAAAACCAGCAGAATGCCATTCCCAATAAAACATGAAGAAATAGAACTTTTCCTAGCAGAAATGCCTCTCCATAAAACAATTTTACATTTCAATACATCAGGATGAAAAGGTGTGTCTTGCAGAATGCCTTGACATTCACGATTGTAAGGCTGCAGATGAATACTTGCCATGGAGAGATGATGTGCCTTTTGAAACTATTTGTAGGAAACTGTCAGTCCTGCTGCAGGTGGGAATGACAACAGAGGCAGGTCTTTTTTTCTACTCAGGTACTTACAAGTTAACAAACTCTGCCCTACTTTGCAATCAAGAAGCAACCAGCATGTAGTACTGCTTTGTAAACTTAGATATGTTGATTATCTGAGGTGGTTTTTGTCCTTCAATAGATTTGATTTCTGTATGGCTTTAAGGTGTAGTCAGACAATGAACCCATCATAAGCTGAGACAACCTTCAGGATTGTTTTTCTGGTTCTTTATTAGATAGCGCTAACAGTATTATATAGATGTCAGCTCTGTGCTTAGAATGACAGTGACTCAAGTGGTATCTCATGCCTCTGGGTGGTCCCGAAAGAAGAATTTATCCCCAATGTGATTTATGTTCTCAGCCTGAAATAAGTCTGCGATATCAGCCAATAGCTAGCTGCACTGTCAGTGTAGGGTTTTGAGTTATTGAGACAAAGTCACCCAGGTGTTCCCTCCAGAAAAAAAAAAAGCCTCTTTACTCTGCTGAAGAGATTTGCTGATGATTTTCCTGAGTGATGGGTCCGGGTCTTGTCCAGTGTCCTTCACCAGCAAGAAGAATGTGAATCTGAAGGAGACGTTATGACATGAAGTGCTTTTGGTATCATGAACACCTTAGTGATTGTCAAAGATTTGGATTCATTTGGAGAAGACCTGGGATTCATCTGCTTACAATTCCTTCCAGTAGCTGCCAAAGCATGCAGTCCCAGTGGCCTCCTCAATCCACAGAATCTGCTTTTTCCTCACAAAAGAGGGCTTTTCATCAGATAATGAGCAGAGACAACCTATTCTTATTAACAAGAATTGCCTTTACTAACTGCGACATATGGAAATATCTTCTGTATAATAGCTTCCTCACCCATTAATGTAAAGAAAACACGATTATTCAGAAATCCATTTGACTGAAAGTGTGAAAAACATGACCAAGAAAGAGCTTTGTCTCCCTCCAGCATCACTGAAATCATACACAGAAGACTCATTTTCAATGTCATTAGATGTAAGGTGGTGGATTTTGTCTGATTTACCCTGCCTTATTAAGCTTGTATGCAAATTCTTTTTTTTAGTCAGTGTACTTCAGTGTCTGACTAGTGCTTTGTAAAAGCTTTGTGTACTCTGTTTTCTGCTCTTGACGAAAGTATTAGTATTTGTAATAGTCTGATGTGAAGTCACTTTTTTCTTCTTTTCCTCTGAGAGAGAGATTTGCACCACAACTCCCTGTTACGCAGCCAGCTGCCTGATACAGTTATCTTTTGCATCAAATCCAAGGTAAGGAAGCATCCTCCTTTACATCTTCAAGCTGAGGCACTTCGTCTGGATACCCTGGAGATGACGCTGTGCCCCTGCGTGACAGAGTCGTTCCACACGTTGCAACAACCCACCCTGGGGAGGGTAAGGCAGGAAGGACCCTGCTCACTGGAATAACTTCTGTCTTTAAACTGCTTCGCATGCAGCTGCACAGAGACTTTCTCTCCCCTAAAACGCACACATGCACAGAGAAATTATACTCCGTGTGCTGCACCTTTGTCTTTTGTCTACTCTCTCTGAATCTTATCTTTCCTGCAAGATGTTCTCCACAGATGGATACCTCTGAGTTTCAACAGAAAGCATCTAGGGAAGAGTGGTTGAAGATGTATTCTGTTGTGCTTGGGCATGGAGATTTAAGCTTGGTAAAAACTGTCACACTTCCTTCCACAGTGTCACACAGTTTCATGCTTTCTGTTATTTTTTTTTTCCACTGGCTAAGAGCAAAGATGACACATTCTACTGTAAGCTATAACAGTACATCCACAACAAACCAGAGCTCAGTACTGTTTTTATCAAGCTTCTCAAGCTAGTTATTTTAAAACATATCTCAGTCATCAACCCTGAAACTGAGCATAAACATAAACCTCAGAAATGAGGACAAGAAGTTTTGTTCTTACCGAGAATGTGAGCAAGAGAATCTAGCCAGCATCATATTGCAATTTCAATATGATTTATTTTCTTGTTAGCTAAGTAACAAAGCTATATGAAAAACTGCCTCTCCTCTTACAAATATGGGATTAGAAAACCATGCAAAGTGCATGATCCTTTTGTGTCCAGACGTCTCATATGAAAAGTAGGAAGATCTTGTTAAAATGCCTATGTTGCTGATTTCAACTATGTAACTACTTTGCTCTCTTGAAATATTTTGTATGTAGTTTCTAGATGATTTTTAAAGACCTTGATTTAATGATGGAAGTTTTGGGTTTGTAGGATGAAATAACGAAATAAGTTTGCTCAAAATGTGTTGGTGATATTAAAATATCATCCTTTACATTGGTGTTTTGTTTAAAAGCAAATATTGCTTTTGTTTCTACAATCCTAATCTTATATCAATGTATGAAGAACTGAGGGACCAAAATTCCCTCCAAATGGTGAAGAAGAAGCAAGTAGTAAAAGTGGTGAAATGGAATTTGCACTTACATAAATGTATACTTTTTATTAATCTAAAGTAAGAATGTTTTTTATAAACATGATTTTAACCCAATACTTTTGCAATTACTAAGGCTTAAGTAAATGGAATGGCTGCATTGTAGTTTCTTATTATACTCACAGTGTAAACATTTCACAGCCTTATGCAGAGAACGATTATAATCCTTCAGAAACAGTTCATTGCAAAGCACAGTGGATGTTGTGTCTTTATATATGTATACTGCTAAGGTAATGAAAATGTTAGAATCCTCTGAAAATTTCAACAAAACAATATTCATTTTTCATTTTCTGTTGAAGGTCCTTTATATAAACCATGCCTTCATAAACCAGAGTGGGTGTCAAGAGATTTCAGTTTATATAACTGCACAGTTGAATTTTTTGGAATAAGACAAGACTTTTTTAATCAAATGTTGCATATTGAGGGAGGCAACCTAATTTTGGAATAAGAAGATTTGGGATAGGAGTTTTGAGGTCATATTGTACAACGATCAATACATTTTCAGAATACGTTCCTGCTGTTATGAAGATTTAACAGTTCCTATTGAAATCGAGTATTGAAGAATAAATAAAAACGAAGCATGAAAGAGCTGGCATTTTAAAAATTCTATTGTTTGCACTGAAAGGGAATGGTAAAGATGGGTGACTAACTGCTTAGTATTGGAGGACGTGGAGCACCTTTGAACTAAACATAGAAAGTAATTTCATTTACATTAAAGTGTCTTTGTGTACAAACTTTGCGACTTTCGGCCCTTTTGCCCTTTCGGCCCTACATCATTGACATCATCCGATTTTATAGTTCACATCTGAACAGTCAAACTGAGATGTGATGAGCTGTTTATACTGCAATGTATTTAGAGACAAAAGTAGTTGAATTGGGAACAAGTAAGGAAGATTCAGAAGACTGAGTGCGAGGGTCATTGCACTGGGACTCTGCACTTGGTCATTGCACTGGTGTTTGCGGGTGGGACCAATGGAGGTGGGGGACATAATCTAAAAACTTGTCCTTACTAATATCTCAAGTAATATCCCAAACTAAAATGGATATTTTTTTGCAGAGGAGGAGATCCGTACATGGGGCTTCTTCTGTAGCATCTGGATTTATTTGACATGGTGAGTTACATGTATTAGCCCTTCTGGGTGAAGAACACTGGTATCGAGGAGGGAATAATCTGTCCTTTGATGGAGCTGCTAGGGAAGTGGACATCTCTTTAACCACACTTACAAGAAACTACATTCAAAAAGGAGATCCAAGACTCTCATTACTTAGAAAGAATTTCTATTTCTAAAGCTTTCTATTGCTTACCTGAAATATGTACCTGAAGTGAAAGGGCATGTAGTTACAATGTTCTTCTCTCCTGTTGCTTTTAGACCATCTATCTCCAAAAAACAAACAAACAAACAAACCCCCTGTATTCTCTGCTTAAAAGCATAAGCAATAGAAGCATGAAACATTGGAGAAGGCACTCTACTAAGATATGAGTTCTCGTCTGGTCCTTCTATAAGAAGAGCTTTCACAAAATGTTGTAAATGCAGAATATATTTTCTGAGAGACTGAGTTGCCGAGACACATTTTCATAAAGTCTGATGCGTTATGGCTTTTTAAACAAAAGAAATCTAGCAGAATATTCTCAATTGACTGAGAGTGTCTACCAAGTGACTTGAGTGACTATTCTCATTTACATTTAAAGAAAAAGCTCTAAATAAGTTTTAGGACTTGCTTATACTATAGCTTAACATTGTGGCAGTACCAAAGGTTGTTCAAAGGAGTGTGCATTCTTCATAAGCTAAGTAGGGGGATCTTTTGGAAATTACTCTTCTACATTAAAACAAGTAAGCCAGGCTCTGCATCTGGCGTAGGGTTTCTGAGATGCACATGCAGGTCAAAATCCAGTTCATGTAGCTGGCATGTTCCTCAGGCACTAGAACTAGCACTGGTGTTACATGAGGAGGATTGTTTTTGAGTGGCTTTATAAAGTCTTGTAAGGACCATAGTCTCTTGTATGATATAAATCTCAGTCTCTATTGCTTTGAGCAATAAAGTAAAATGAGAACAATTACAACCTGATTTCAATGCTGATCCTCTTCTTACTGAATTAACAATTCATAGCTGCAGATTTTTTTTTCATAAAAGCTAATCCTCAGTGAGCATGCAGAAGTATGATGGCTTCCTAATTTCTTAGCAGTCCTGTTTCCCCTGTATCCAAGCTATGTTATTACCTGAGAAATTTGCTCCGTAGTAATTTGAATCAATAGTTCCATTAATGCAGAGGAAGTAGCTTTGGGTTGAAATGGCTCTTTCTCTAATACCCTCTGCATAGGCGTGGAAAGAGTGGAAAATATATAATAATAGCAAGAAAGGAATTCTTGTGAAGATTAAAGGTAGCTAAAGATTGTTCAACCTTAAAATAGCCTCATATGGGATATTATTTTCTTTTGTTCCATGGATAAAATGACTGAAGGTTCATTCTTCTGCACAGTCTTTTCTCTTTCTGTTCTCTGGCATTTGCTTTTACTGTATTCATCAAACTGTTCCATTTGTGACATTCATTCTATGTAGTAGTCACATACTATAGAAAAGAACTATTTATACTTTTTTTTTCATCAAAACTTTCAGTAAAACAATTTATCAGGTCAGAAGGAATGTAAATTTAGGAAGTACTATATTGATGAAAGGCTCCATGTTAGTTGTTTATTCTTTTGTTCAGCAGGACACTTAAAAAAAAAAAAAAAAAAGATTTATTTCTCAAAGTCTTAATTTTCTCCAGTCATTAAAAAGCAGAGTCAGAGTAGACTATTTCTCCAAAAAGTTTCCAGAGCTGGAAGCTCTGCCATGTGCAGGGAAGTGCTTTGATTTCGCAGAAGAGCAGTCTAGACTTCTGTTAGAACTTTAATCTGTTTTCAGTCAGTGGATTGAATGAAGAGCAGTTACAATGAACCAAGGACCCTAAAGATTCGTGTTTAATCCGTATGGTAGTTGCGTTGCACAGTCTGCCAGATAACCTGTCTGCTTGGTGTGCCCATCAGAGTGCGTCGCTGCCTTGTTCTGTGGCAAAGGAAGGCTCCTTGGCATTGCTGCACATTGGAGTCTAATAAGTGGTCCAGCCTGGCTGAGTCCGCTGGAGATTCCCATTCTACTTTTGCACAACTGGAATAAGCTGCTAACCCTCTTATTTAATAGTATATTTGGATCTGCTCCCTTTCTAGTTCCTTTCCCTGCTGTTTCCTTCACCAGTGCTTGGGCATCCTAATTCCTCATTGCCTTCAACTCTCATCTCCAACCATGAGTTTTAGCCCTTTTTTTTTTTTCCTCAAAATGTATTAAGAAAGATTATGGTTAAGACAGTAAAGGCATCCAAAAGTTTACTCTCACCTTCTTCATTTTTCAGCTTAAGATCAGTTTTTATTCAATTAGTCCTTCCTTCATACCTTCCTTTCTGTTGTTATTTCCTCCTCTACTGATAAAAATTCATTTTACAAGCCAGGATCTTACTTGGAGTATGACATAGTTTTCAAAATCGTAACTTTGTACCTATCAGGCAATGAACACTTGACATGGGCTTAGGCATCAACAAAAATAGATAGTATGTAGGCCAAATCGTTGGAATCCAAGTCCATGTTATTTCTTTAAACCTGCCCAGCTTCCGAGCTGTTTGGAGACAGTCTTTGTAGTGTTCATTCCAAAGAAAGGGTCTGCCACAAACTTGGAATTTGAAAGTATGTTTGGTTTTTTCACTCTTCAAGGCTTAAAGGAGTTCTGCTGTAGGGTTTGGCTCAAGTTTATCTCTTGTACATGCTTGCCAACCTGTACTTTGAGATGCTATTTGCATGAGTAGCTTTCTTCTGTTTTCTGCATGTGTGGTTTCAATGTGAAAGATTTCAGTAGAAAAATATAAATGAAATGACTGTCTAGCTCTGGATATTCTCCATCTTCCCTTGATGCACTGAAGAGAATCAACTGCAGTTGGTTATTATTTTTAAATAGCAGTAAATTTGAGAAAGCCTGACTCACTAGCTCTTTTCTTTAACTGATTTATTTCAGCCTTCTCCCCATCTGGGCCAACCTACACGTACTGTTCAGAAACCAGTGTGAAAACTCATTGGTGCCCATCAGCAAAGTTCAAAACATTCGTCTTCACAGTCCAGCAAGGTGCTGTCCTGGTACAGTATACTGTGGCCTCGTCTTCTCATAGGTAAAATCCTCGATAAAAAGAAGTAGCTTTGCTCTACGTTCATCACACCTCAAGCCTGGGAGTGCAGCAAATAGAGCAAAGAAAATACTCTCATTCAAGCTTTCAGTTCTCTGGATACTCAAATTTGGGAATACCGTGTAAGACTGTATAGTTGTATAGACAGAGAAATCATTTCCTGAGTATATCAATTTATCCTGTCTAGGGATGTTCTGCAAGAATCCCTCCCTCGTGATAAGACCTGTAGAATTAATCTCTGTAAAGTTGCATGAAGCTCTTAGAAGGGGCTTCTGGTCAAACCCCTGCATCTGTGCTAATCCTCTTGAAACTAGCAAAGAATCCTGAAGCAGGATTGTAGACTAAGCTGGTAAGCTCTTTAAGTTAAGGCTAATATCGTCCTGTAATTATTAAAAAGTGCTCTTTAGACTTACAGCTTTGTGCCAATGCCTGTGCTATTATAAGGGGGGCCGGGGGAAGATGCAGGAGCCGGTCTGATAGATGTAGGGTCTTTATAAACGTGGGCACAGGAGGGGCTGTCACCACACCAATTCCTATAGAAGGGGTGTGCTCTTGTCCAGTGCAAGGGGAAAAAGGGAGTATTCTTTTGCTCTGAATCAGTGGGTGGGTGGGTAGTGAATTTAACTTCTTATAGGCTCCCCACCTTAAATCTGTGGCAGTTTCTATTCAGTTTTTTAAATGCTTTTCCTTTCGTAGGTAGAAAGATATGGTAATGCACTGAAAGGAATGGGTGCTTCTATGTGATGAAACTGCTGGTTCATTATACACAAACAGGGAAGTTGAAATGTTATTTGTTCAGGATAAAGTTGAACTTTGCTCATGATTTTATGAACTTCTTTATTGCACAGTTCTCTTTCTGCAAACACCACTTGACACTCTCTTTGCCTTTTGTTATTTCCAGCAGTTTGGGCTCATCGGGGGTTTTTTTCTGCTGAACTGACAAAGCAGCAGGTGTTGACTGAAAAAAATCGTTTTCCCATTTTGTGCAAATATCCAGGGGGTCTTGGGAAGCACTGTAAAATTGAATTAGATTTGCTTGCAGAGGTGTCTCTGCTCTCCTACCTCCCTTCCCTGAGACCACTGGTTCGCAGTTCCAGAATAAGTTGTCATTGGTTTTGCAAAACGAGTTGGCAGCTGGACCAGGCTAAGGCAGCAGGTTGGTGTTCACATGGCAAATAGCCAGCCCGGCTGAAGGAGCCATTCTGTAACTGCTGCTTTCTACTAACACGTCTTCTGGAGGTTTCTGCCCTCTCAATAGAAAGAACTAGCATGGGCTCTCTTGTATCATCTGCTTCAACAGCTAGCCTGAAAAACAAGCTTAACTGTATCAAATTTTCATAAATGAATGAACAAAAGAGGATCCATGAAAATCCACTAATGAGGAGAGAGGGGAATGGCGAAGAACTTCTGAAGACAAACCGCTCAACCCTGTAACATGTTCAGCTGCACAGCTAGATCTCAAAGAGGACATCTGCCCATAGGCTAATGTAGGATCTGGATTTAACTAAAGAGTCATTACCATTGCAGAAATAATTTTGCATGAAATGTTATTAGGATATTGAAAAAAAATTAGAAAAGATCTGAAGTTAATCAATGCCATCTCATCAGCCAGGTGCGAGGATCTATACCATATCTGAGTAATTTTCTGCTTGTGACCAGTCCAGCATTGCTGCCTGTGTCTGCTCCTCTCCTGTTTTGTGTTCTCATCCGACTCTGGTGGTGACCAGTGCTCCTCTGTCACTGCCAGCTCCAGAGGATGTATTGGACTTCAGTCGAGACTGGTCGGCTGTTAAGCAGAGCCAGTCGCTAAATTAGTTTTGTTCTTTCTCTCTTCGTTACCCCCAAAGCAGTGTAGTAAACCCAAACTCAGGATGCAGCCAGGGTACTGGTTAGTGACACACTTGGTAGTTTATCTGTTTGAAATCTCTGGTAGTTTGATAACTTTGTCATAAACTGATAGCTTAATCCAATATGATCACCGAGAAGGAGATAATTCTATTTTCAGATGTTTCCCCAGCCCAGTACTGTCATGAACACAGACAGTGAATTTCTGATGGCTGATAAAATGTATTTTTCATGATGTTTGTAGCTGTGTATTCCTATTTGTGTAATTTATTCAGCTTTCTGTAATGTTGTATGCTATAAGTGAGTGTCTGCAAAACTTTCATAAATATGCAACTCAAAATCAGTAGGAATTATGAGCAAGGCAAGTGAAATATATTAAATGCATGATGATCAGTACTGAGGAAGAAACTCAGTCAGACAAATAGGCACATTTTCCTGATTTTGTGTTAGAAATACTGAAGAGGAATGATGTGTGCTTTGATACAATGTCATGCAAAGTTTATCGGACTTGCCACTCATTTTTTAACTTGAGCACCATCTAGTGTGCATGATAAAGATAATTTTAAAAATAAATAAAAGGGGAGTTCATCATAGCATTTAGAATGGAAGTCCTAACATGTTTTCAGTGTCAAAAGGAAATAAGCACATCAGCTTAAATCCTGTTGACTTTCAGTAACACAAACTTCAAATCACTCGGGCATTCTCATGGGTTGTCCTCTGCTTTTTCTTTTGTGTCTTCCTTAAATACATGTTTTCACTTCAGATAAATACAAGAAATTAAGTACATAAAAACTAAGTGTATCTATTTACATGCAGATTTAAAAAAAAATCCTTTTTGTTCAGACTGCAAATATGTGCTTGCACATTCATGCAAACATGCGTGTGGCCTCCTGCACGTTGCTGTGCGTTGGCAGCGCCAGCTCCCCCAGATCCCTCGTGTTCAGCTGGCTCGATCTTGGCAGATGCGCTCCAGCTCTTGCCCAGACCTGGAACACAGTCAGAGATGAAGCTCTTCCCTGTGTGCCCGGATCAGGGGGCAGGGTGTTGACGAGATGCTCAGGGTGCTGTTACTTTTCCTATTACGTCGCTGTCTGCAGCATGCACTCCACGGCATGCTACGGGAGAGACCCCTTGCTCATCACCATTGCTAATGAACTCCATCCCACTGCTTAGGAAACGCTCTGCTTGCCCTGTGCTGCAAACTCCTCCTGTCAGGAGCTTCTGCCCTCTTGCTGGTCACCTCCTGTCCCTCAGAACTGCAGGGCTGAGCACACAGGACGGGCAGCACGGCTCATTTTTGTGCATTCATCACCAGCGATGGCTCTGTCTCTTGCCACAGGGGTTCCTGTGATGAGGAAGGGATCTCCTGCTCCCAGGTATTCTTCTGGATTCCAGGGATTAGAAGTGCTTTAAATATTTGAAGAGACCTATCACTTGATTTGAAAAAAAAAAAGGCTTGTGATTTGCTCATCAGCCCAATGATTCTTTTGGGATGGGGAAAGGGAAAGAAGATAATCTTACAGTGATTTTTTTAAAACTTTGGCCTTGAGTCTTTTTTTTTTTTTTTTTTTAACTGTCATGAAATAACCAGGAACTATGCAGACAGGACAGATTTTTTTGAACTACTGAAAGCCAAATCTGATAAAAGCACANGGAAAGGGAAAAAAGATAATTTTACAGTTATTTTTTTAAAATTTTGGCCTTGAGTTTTTTTTTTTTTTTTTTTTTTTTTAACTGTAGTGTCGTGAAATAACCAGGAACTATGCAGACAAGACAGATTTTTTTTGAACTACTGAAAGCCAAATCTGATAAAAGCACACACACATAATCAACTCTTTAATAAGAGCAAGGAGAAAGATCTATTTGGGGAATCTCTCTTGGCTTAAACATGGTAGGGGCATTCTGGAGAGGTCACTGGTCTCACTGGGCCTGTGCATTCCAGCAATTTAAGAGCTCTCTGCTTTCATCTCATGTCCCTGTGTGACCTAACTACACTGAAATATTTCAAATCAATAAATGAAATTTTTAATGCTTCGCAGATGTATCTGGATACAGCTTTTGAAACTGACCTCTCATCCCTGAGTCACTGCCCAGACTTCTAGTCTCCAGCAGAGCATGAATTGCCAACTCTTCACAAGGCTACACATTAAATGAATTTTCAGAATTTATTGTCCAGACAATAAATGATAAAAAAAAATACATTACGCTGAGTGACTCCATTGCCACTGGGGTCTCAATGGGGTTTGAATCTATTTGTCACCTCGAGTGTGCGGGAGTTCCCCACAGCCTAGGGAATAGGTTTAGTAAACATCCATTTCGGGGTGAAACTCTGGCGCGAGTTACCTGCTCTACCCAAAATACTTCTCTGTCTGGACTGTGCTAACTGTGGTCTACACAGCCTGAGGGTAACCTCTTTAGTGAGTGGAGGTCACCTTTTCCAGTTGTTTGAGGCAGCCTAGGAGTGAGATACTCAGTGGAAAATAGAGTGGGTTAGAAAGAAAAGTGCGGATGGCTCAGGGTAAACTAAGGTGAGTTGGTAGGTAAATTCAGAATGCTGCATATGCGTGAAAATAAGGAGAAAATGTTGTGAAAACTTGATATTCTGCTGTCAAGAATGGAATGGTATATTTAATGTCTGCTAGTTTTACGATGTTTACTTATGCTCAAATTGTAATATCGATAGTGTTTAATCATTCATAATGCACTAATTCAATTTTTCTAATGAGAAGGAAAACTTATCTGCAAACCAGATGTTGTGTCTTGATCTGAACTTCCATGGTAAATTGATTTCAAAGGCACACAAGCGTGTACCTTGTCAGAGGCTAGAAAGGGAGAAGGAACTGCTGCTTTTCTGTAAGTGGAAATAGAGGAAGAGAGCAACAGCAAAGTGATTTACAAGGACTGTAAAGCTCTCACGCACACACAGGTATATCGAAAGACTTGCGGTCTCCTACATGACTATTACAAGAAATGGATGGGGAACGCAGCATGGAAAATGCTGCAGACATCAGGGTTAAACGTGGCGTGTTTTGCCTCCAGCACTACAGGAATTGCTTTGCTTAGCTGGAGCAAGCAGAGCAGACAGAGTTCAGTGATGCAGTCTCTTGGAAAGCTCTGCTTCAGTGATTCTCCTCTTCCCAGTGTAATCTCTGAGAAGTTTCACATTTAATTCCTAGGTCTTCCAATTCCTGGTCTACAGTTAGCTATTAAAAAATTACCTTTATGGAAAAGAATCATCTCCCATTAATGCTTTACTGGCAATGCAGGATTTCAATATCTCATAGGGGATTTTGCTTTTTCACTTGGACTAGAGTTTGGGAGCCCTTCCATTCTGTCTTTTCTTCTTGTAATAAGCAGAATTGTAATATTTGATGGGATTTTAAAATGGAATTTCTATTTTGCAAGTAGAGATGTATTCATTTCTCTTCCCAACATGTGGCTTTAAAAGCACTTAGACTTCACCTAACTTCATTCTTCAACAGTATCTTTGTAATACTGCAGGGCTGGGATTGTTTTAGGTCTACTATATCCTGAGAGACAGAGAGGGAGGGATTCTGAGAGGCACAGTGTAATTCTGTAAAAGTCATTTCTACCATCATTTTCTTTTGTGGAAAAAATAACAGCTTTATCCAGTGACCTTATCATCTCTCCAGCGATGCTTTTGTGCTATTGATATCACCTGTGAAATATTCAACTCTTTCTCTGAACATAAATGAGTACTTCTTTGTATCAGAGTCTGAAAGCCATAGACCTACATATTTGCATTTTCTCACCCCTTAATGAACTCTTGAGAGTAGTCCCAAGAATACTTGAAATCTTTTTGCTCTTATAAAAATGAAATGGGTGAGTTTAACAGGCGCATTTCATATAATGACTCTGAACCGGGAATTTAAGACCAAATGGGAAGCAGACTAACATTTGGCCTTGGTTATATTGAAAAGTATGTTTTATGAAAAACTCCATCTGCTATTTTTCATATAGGTTTATTGCATGTTGTGCTTGTAGGTGTACTTTGATTAAACTATGTAAATCCCTTCCCTGTTCCAGCCTGGTCATTAATGTGACCAGTATTTTTTTTTTTGTCTGTGTTAATTCCTGAAGGTAATTGGCTTAATTAGTGAGATAACAGAAAACAGACATAGGCAACAGCACTTGTTCAAGCATATGAGGTTTTTGTGGTTCTGTGATGTCTAGAGGCGTTGTCGTTAGGACGTCTGTAGCCCAGTAGTAGGACTGTGCCTTATAACATCTCCCCTGCTGCAAGCTTAACAGGGCATTTCAGACTGAGGCAGCATCATCAAGAGACCCTCAGTGCAGTCTTTAAAACTTTTCTTCATTAGTGGGAATGGTCTAGCCTGAGACAGCCTAAGTGGTTCCCCTTCAAGGGTATTTACTGTTTTGAACAGTTGCTACTGAGCCATCACAATTTGAAACCCAGCATATGAAAGTAATCAGAGCTCAGCTGTAGTTATTCTGGACTAAAAGCTACAATTCAGCTACAAATCAGTATCTGCTCTATCCACAGCTGAGTTATCCCAGCAACAGCATCACCTTTATGGAAGAGGTGAAGCAGCTATGAAACCAGATCACAGCAACCCTTCTCTTTTCCTTTTCAGAGCCTGTATGCAGTTAAGGTTCTTGCTTCAACCTTTGCTGTGTCACCTAGTTATGCTTCTCCTAGTGAGTTATGCTTCTACTAGTGGATATACTTCTGCAAAATAACCTCTTTATTTACATTTCCTGGCCCACAGCAAAGACAGTTTTTTTCTCTCTCTAGTCCCACACTCTGAAGTCCTGGTTGCTACTGTTTCCACCTCAGCTGAGTTCCTTGTGCGTAATGACTCTTAAAGGTGGGGTAAGGACACTGCTTTGTGGCTTTGGTGACTATTGACATCAGTGGAAAAGAACGGAAAGTAAAACAGAAATCCAAATAATTTGCTAAATCTAAATGATGGTGCTTTACTCAAATTTTACATTACTGCAGTTGGCAGCAGGACAACTGGGAACTGTCCTTTTGCAAGGTCTCCTTCTCCTTGTGTCATTTTTTTGTATTATTATTTATTAATTCAATGTTAGTGTGCTATATGTCTTAGGAGTGATATCTGTTTCTGGAGATGAACAGGAGAAAAACACTGTGAGGAATCAACTGACAGAAAAAGATGTGTTAAGGGCAGCCCAAAGAGGTGGTTACTTTGCTCTGCTGTATTAAGAGTCTGAGTAGTCATTAAATGTATATGTAAGGGTCTCCCCAAAACTCTCACTAGTCAACACAGCTCAGGAGAAGTGTGTATTTCACTGCAAGCCTTAACTAAGGCATTTTAGTGGGGAACAGGAACCTGTGGAGATCAGGAACTAGATACAATCTGTCTGAATTTTGCTTCTTAAAACAACTCCTGTTTCTATAGTTTTATCAGCATGGATCCTTGACTCTATTCTGTTCCACCAGGGATTATTTGGGAGCCTATGACAGTCAGCCTCTTTTTTTTTTACCTCTTTTTTAGGTGTGGGTATGACAAAGGCACGCCATAAAAGCAGTATGAGAAACAACTAGAGCTGTGAGCTGCTTCCAGGTTTGTTGTGAGCACAGCTTGGCCATCTTTGGAGTTTCGAAATGAAGGGTGAATGGGACAGCTCTGGTGTAATTCATTCCCAAGGGAATGTTTGCTCTTCTTCCTAGAGCAGATGGTTCATCAAATTCCACTGTATTAGAAAAGAGAGGGCAGCTAAGGTATCCTTAGTGTACTGAGGATATCATGTGTCGTATGTACCCAGATTGAGTGGGTAATCTAATATCTAAACAGGACAGAAATATCGCTTAGTACGAAAAACAGAAATTGAACTGAAATGAAGGTGAAATGTTCCAACCAGGAAAACACCTGTGATTTGTATTAGAACTTTATGCAGCTGTTTGCTCCGCTTCACCTCATTTGCTTTTGATAGTTTCTAGATATTCAGTCAATAGCTGTGGCTGAGAAGAACAGAGACTGTTTTTATGCGTCTGGGCTTTGCTGTAATGGTACACAATTGTATTTCACCTTTGAGATCTGCTTTGGGACAATATGTAAAGAATACGTGGCAATTAGATCAAATGCAAAAAAAAGTCTTCCTTCTTTTCAGATATGCCACAGTGTTTTGCTCTTCTGTCCCACTGGCTGCCCATGGTGTTTGTATCTGTGCACACAGTGCCCAAAGCCCAGTGAGCTGCAGAGCAGGCCCCCAGCTGGGCCTCACTCACAGGGCAGACAGAATTAACAGGGCAGGAAAGGTAAGGCACAGGCTGATGCCCTTCTTGCATTTCTTAGCAACCAGGAAGTCGTTCCCTGAAATGACTATTGTCAGTACCAATAAAAGTTACTAGGAATTTTAACACGGCGAAGAGAGAATAATCTGTGTTCTTTCCTCTACCATATTGGAGGAGTGTTACAGAGTCAGGCTGTGAGGGGACAAGCTGCCTGTGGGTGTCAAGAAAGACTGAGTGATCATTACATTTTGGTACTTGAGTATACAGGACCTTTAAGTACATCTCTCTCTTTTATAAAGGTCTTGTGTTTGCAGGATCAGTATGGCCTGAGCAGTGATGTGTCTTGTCCCTTGAGCTGCTTGTTAGGTCAGGTTAGTGCCTTCACGGTGGCCAGGGACTCTGCTTCCTTGGACCTCCACCGGAGTAGGCAAAAAAGATCCGTACTCTTACCAAGGCCAGGATATGTTCCAGGGAGCAACGGATTCACCCAGCTGTCAGAGGGCAGCCCCATATAAGCAACTGCATCCTGCTCATTGGGGCTGGACAGAGCAGCTGCTCCTGCGGGAGCCCATCTGCCAGGGACGCATCCGCACGGCCCTGCGCGCTGCCGCCGGGAAAGAGCTGCTGTGCTTGGGAGCCAGAGCTGACTCTGGCAGCCGCTCACGGCTTCCGCACGGATTCTGACCGGGACTTCAGACCAAGAGATCCTGAACTCCCGCGCAGTTGTGCTGGTGCAACATGAGCCAGAATAGTATCTGCTTCCCGCTTGCTTTCAAATGGGTTTTAAATGAAGATGCCAGCTTGTATATACTGCAGATTATTCCATGCCAGTGATACCACAAGCCTGATGTGTGTATACCAGCGTAGATACACAACGTATCAAGTGAAACACTATCACGAACCTTTGCTAGTATATTCCAGAAACTAATCTTTAGATTACATGGATCCTGAATTAATTGGGGAACAAATGCCACTGGACAAATTGTTATCTAGTTAATTCAGTGTATATTTATTCCACTATTGTTTAAAAGTAGAGGGTTTAAATAAGATAAAATTATAGATCATTAATAATCCATTATATAACACATTAAATGGAATGTTCAAAAGGACTTTTTTTTTCAATTAAATCTCAGTAGCTTAGAAGACTATTAGGGTAAATATGGAAAATCAGATATTTTTAAACATGAGTGTATGCTACATTTGTCACTGCTATTGAATTTGTTGCAATTCATTTAAACTGCTATTTTTACTTAAATATGGAGCTTATTCCCCTTTTAAAAAAGAAAAAAAAAGGAAGCCAAGGAGAAAGCAGCAAACAACAAAAATACATATAGGCTGTGCATAACCTAGATAAACAGCACGGGAAAACTTTTCTTGTCAGCACCTTAGTTCAGGAAAATAATAATTCACATATACTCTGAAAATCACCCTCAGAGAGAGATTATCCTTCATTCCTAAATGTGCAGGGGAAAATATAAAAAAATGTGACACACCAAGTGCCAAGATGCTTAAAAGTGAAGCATCTCCCTTCTGTGCTTCAATCTCTTGCATGGAAAAAAATGTGGCGGGGAAGGGGAAAAGGAATCAGGCTAAGATATCCAACAAGTGTTCAGTCGTTTTCCTACCTCTATGAAACCAACCCCCTTTTGCTTTCTGATTTCAGGAGATTTCTATGTCACAAATATGAAAGAATGGATTTCCAGAAGAAAAATAAACATAATTTAGTACTAAACTATGACAAAAAGGAATTCAGTTTAGGACACACCTGAAACTAAGGGAAATGACAAAATCCTTATTTTGAAATTCAAAGAAACAGACAACTCTTAAATATAAATTATATATTTTTATGTTATGCAAAATTCTGATTTGAGACCATGATATTAAATATTAAAGCAACAATTTGTAAGCTAAATTTCAAGCATATCCTTAGAAATAAGGCTGTTAAAATATTCAAAAATTTAAAATCTCTTATTGCTCAAAATATAAAAGTAACCCTCAAAGTGTGAATGTATCTAATGGGATAAAAAGAGAATCCCATCAGCTTTTCTACTTTCATAACACATTTTTAATCCAGAGATCTCCTGTGATCCTGAACTTAGTTCAAAGAAATGCCAGAAGCCTGCAAGTGTCAAGACGCACTTAATTTCATGGCATCATAGAATCATTCCGGTTGGAAAAGACCTTCGAGATCACCGAGTCCAACAGTGAACCCGTCCGCACCGCGCCTGCTAAACCAGGTCCCCAAGTGCCTCATCTGCACGTGTCTTGAGCACTGCCAGGGACGGGGAGGCCACCACTTCCCTGGGCAGCCCAGTCCAATGCTTCCCCACTCTTTCCATATAGATTTTTTTTCCAAATATCTAACCTGAATCTCCCCTGGTGCAAATTCATATGGTTTCATTCTGGTATTCGAACACTTTATGCCAAACTTTACATAGGAATATCATTGAGTTGGTTGTTCGTGGAAGTAAGATCCTTTGGGCAATGGCGTATAGCTGCTTTTGCAGAGTTCCGCACAGTCCCATGATAGTATTAAATGCATAACCACGTATGATGTTTCAGAATTTTTGTGAAGTGATGATTACTGTCTGTAAATGCACCAGTATAATGAACCCATTTCTTTGTTGTTGGCTACATTAAAAAATTAAGGCAAACATTTCTAAGAAACAGTTTAAGTCTCTGAAAATCAATAGTCAAAAAATACACTGGAGATATTTTGCTGCCCACGTGAATTTCCACAGAAGCTGAATTGATCATTTTGTTGTTGGTAATGTACCAATAACTATTTCTATTTGAAAGACTGGAAATAGTCTTCTATCAGAAAGGGAAAAGCACAAATAATTGTCATTACTCTAAATCTTTCCTTAGCTGGAGGTATTCAGTCCCCATCTCACATGATAATATTGTATCTAAATCAATTATTTCACATAGCGACAGTAAGGGGATGGTAATGGCTCCGTCACGGTACAAATGTTTCTTCCTTTCAAAGCGAGCGTCTCGTCTTTGCCTTGTTTGTTGACAAATGCGAGGGATATGGTTTATTACTGAATAACATGGCAATCTCTCCACGCCGAATTACAGCAGCCTCACTGGCAGCCAGCGTCTGTTCCAGAGGCTTCTGTGCGGCAAAGATGCCGTCTCCTGACAAAATGCCGAACAGCTCCACGCAGGCCACAGGCCTACTGCTCCGCAGCTCGGAGCCAGCCTCTACATACATGTCTTCTGTCGTACTGCTAGTAAGTGATAATTGTAGGGACATGGACCGGAGTGAAAATAAGAGTCCTTAAAGTCCCTTTTAATTAAAAACTGACTAAATATTTAAGTCCTTCTTCACTCAAAAAGGACTATGTTTTTGGCCAGTAGCTCTAGACCCCTTGTAGCTGAATTGCAGGTAGTCTTCATACCCATCTGCTGCATTTGTAGGTTTGTATGCCATCAATTTGTGTGCTGTGATCCTAACAGTATCCTGAAATAATTTTAACCAGAAAATGGAATGTAATTAAAGATACAGACTATGAAAGATAGAAAAACAGTGACAGGGATCAATGAAAATTATACATGACCGTTAAACCCGTTCTATTGCCTTAAAAGAAGAGAGGGTTAGTGAGAGCTGTATATAACCAGCTCTTCAGCTAATGAGGTTTTTCAGTGTATTTGGAGCTGATTACCTGCATGTGGGCACCCCCACACACCGCAGGTGCTACAGGACAGGTAAGGACATCAAAACAGAAAGGAGAGGCAAAAGGAAATGTTACGTCCACTACCATTCCTGTCCTTGCTTATGGGTGGGGGCTGCTGTGAAGCCAGTGAGACCTGAAATGGCCGCCCTGAAAGGGCCATCCCAAAATGGCCGCACCAAAATGGCCGCCCCCTGGGGGGTTGCTGTGGTGGCTGAATGTGCTCAGGCCGGTGGCTTGGGATCGGTGGCCCTAGTCCTTGCTGCTGATCTCCATAATGCTGCACTCCGAAACTAATCCACAAACTGGTGCTGCCGTAAAACCTCCAGAGCTGCCATTGGAGGCACTGCGGCGTGTTGCAGAGGTGCCTGGTTGGTGCTGGTTTCTTTTTTGGTGATGCTAGTAGCCAAACCTCCCTCCCCATCGCCCAGCCTTCTGCTTCAGGGGAAAAACTTTCTCGAAATCCAAACCTCGGTCAGCTACTTTAAAAGCAGCTGGGCCTGGGGCTATGGGAAAGGTGTTTCTGGTGGTCTGCGGAGCAGCTGATGGGAGCAGCGGGGCAAGTTTCATGTCAGCCTGGTGGCCGGGTGCAGGATGAGCGGCTCTGCAAGGGCCTCTGCGGCCAGCTGAGCAAGGACTGCGGCCTCGATAAAATGTTCTGCCGTGGCAGATGGTTTTAATGTGTCTGGACTGGGAGACGTGGCTTCTTGCTGGATTGAAGCCCCAAGGACTACGTTAGTGACCCATGTTGCTATGTTTTACAGAGACTACTTTTACAGTGGACCAGAATCCCGTAAGAAATATTTGTCTCAACTGGCTTGCGCCTTTAAAATGTCCTCCGGGTTGCATTTTTTTTTTAAAGGGAGTTTTATATTTGCATTTTGCTTTCTGAAGCATTAGGAAATATGTGAAGCATAATCTCAAGCATTTTGAGTCTCCCCAGACCATTAAAAAATACTATTTTTTTCACACAATCCCTAGATTCTGAAAACTTGGGCATCAAAAAATTGCTTCTTGTAGTAATCTGGGTATAAGGATATGCAGTCTGCAGATCGATCAGCTTTTGCAGGAGTTTTGGATCAACTATTGGAAATACAATTAAGAGGAAAAACAGATGGTTAAAGAGAATGAAAGAAGCAATTAAAACCTTTATTTTATTCTTTTTTAAACTGAGCCTATGCCTATGCAATTATAGAACATGCTTTTCTATGTGGCTGAATAATGACTAAGCTTTGAACTATTAATTTGATAGCCCATTATTCTTTTTAAGAAACATTTTAGAACCAGTAAGAGCAATATTGCTCAAACATGCTTCAAATATAGAATACAAAAGAAACAGTAATAATCTTGGTAGGTTATAATTGGCATTGGGCTGTCTGCTGCAGGTTTTAGAGGTTCTTGTAACCCAGGTACATGCAAGTAATCTCATCAAAATCCAGAATTTTATGCAGGAGAAAGTGTGAGACAAAAAGATACTTACTTATTAACTAAGACAGGATTCCATTTAATAAAGCATGCCACTTAAGTTTATCATTCTTTTAAATTGCAAAGCTAACACTGGAATATGCCGAATATAAAGTTAAATAGACAAATAATTTCCCTACCCAATATGGGTATTTATATTTTCATTCATAGGTTCTAAACCCTTGGGCTGATTGTACTTCTTTTAGTCAATGTTGTTAATTTGTAGAAAACAAAGTATTTTTTTAAGATAAACAGATATTTTTGCAAGAATATCTCGAGTGTATTTTTTTTCCCACTTCCCCAATGTCTGTATTTGGCTAAAAAAGAGATGTTTCCTTCTGGAACTTAGCCACCGCGTGTATTGGGAATCATGGTTGTCACTTCTTAGGTTGTAATTCTCTCCTAGAGATGAACATCCTGGGCTCCATTAAATTATTCTTGATGTACCCTCACTCCAGATTTCTGTGATACACATGGCGCCTCTCGTGGTGAGAAAAAGCATGTTGCACCATAGAAAATAACTGTCCAATCTGGAAGAAAAATATGTAATGGAGACTTATCATATAAAACATCTTCTGGATGTTTTCTTCTGGTCTTCTGTGGATTTCTTAGTTGGCAATATGAAAGGTCTGTTTTTTCTTAGGTGACTTAGTTTTTTTATTATTATTATTGTTATTATTAATTTTTTTTTTGCGAGAATGACCGTTAGGAATGTAACAGAGTTCCTTATAAAATGGATGATATTTCTTGTTCATTGCTTTTCATTTTCCTTTAGCATTTTCTCAGAAAAAGCCTTTTTTGTTTCACTAACTTGATTAGTTGGGTATTTAGTAGTCATGTTTTAGTATAGAAGCTGTTTGAATAAATGTGCTTATTTAGTTCTTATGAATGTGCTTTACTTAGTTCTTAGGCTTTACCAATGAGCCTTTAAAAATGCCTGAAACAATTTTTTAAATCTCCTTATGAATCTCAGCCATGGACCTGAAATTCATTTTCTGTGAGTGTTTCTGTGAACAAAATGTCAAACATATGGATGTTTTAAAAAAGAAACAAAAAATGCTGGTAAAAACATAAATCCTATTTCTAATTAGAAACCAGTTGAACGCCTTTGGTGATGTTAATGCTACTCAGTTGCACTGGCAGCTCTTGGGAAGTATTTATTTTTAAAATGGTGACTACTTTGTGGCTGTTGTAGGGAACTGACTCAAAAGTTATATTTAATACTTCTTGAAAGAACAAGACTGTCTAAATTGATAAAACTTGTGTGCATGTCCTGCAAACTTAGATATGTATTCACTGAACCTCTATTATATTTTTTTTCTTCCCTGTGGAAAGGAAACCGGTAAAATGATATGGAAAGGAGCTGTGGTTCAGGCCCCAGATTCAAATGTACCATGGAAAGTATATGTCCCCAAAATAGATACAGGCTGTCATGTCCAGAAGCATTTCCCTCAGTTGCCTCTTATCTTCAGAGCAGAAATATAAAGGGAATGGGGATGAAATGCATTTGTTCAAATAAATACCACAAATGTATAGTACTAAGAAGCCATTTTTTATGTTTATATGAACCCTGAAGTAATTGAGATTCTGTTTGCAGGAATATTCAAAGAAGTTAGTGTCATGAATGTACATATCAGCCTGTACTCACACCAGTACAAAGAGGTTAGAGGGTACAAAGTACCTCCGTATCTTTTGTAGGTAGCCTTAGTTTTGGCTAAGACATTAATTAGGTGATGTAGCAGCCATGTAGCAAAAACAGTAAATGGTAAATGCCCTGAAAAAATTGTAATGTATTTTTCAAGACACCTGTGACCTGGTTAATATTTGTAAGCATAATTCAGTGAATATTTTGAAAAAGCAAATTGGTAATTACTGAAAAATCTGCTCATGGATCATTTACAAAGAGGAAAAATTATTGAGAATTGCTTCAAGCACTGCAACATCTCATTAGTATTTGATGAAGAAGGAAGGCACAGTCAGTTGAAAGGTGGTCGAATTTACTGAACTAAAATGCAGAAGTACTGTGTTCTTATCCTGACAGGATTTGAAATTTTAATGTATCCCTGAGTTAAAAGTTACTTTTGTTGTGTTGTGTTCTTTTGCCCCATTTACTTCTTGGGAATGGACCTCTTTTATTATCACATCATATCAGAGATGTGAGCTGTAGATAATAACAAATGCATGACCTATGATTTTAGCTCATTGGGCTCTATACGCATTCCCTGTAGAGTAATGTCATGATACATCTAGAAGGAGAAATCTGGAATCTTGTGTCACTGAAAGGAGAAAAAGAAACAATTGAAGTCAAATAGTAAACACAGTCTATGGAATAGCTATATCATTGTTTTGTAACACGTGTAACAGCCATCATTTGCAGATTGAAGAGGAAAAGTTATTTGTTATGTGTCAGGATGATCAATGGGTTGTTTTTATGTTATGTCAGCACAGCTTTTTATCAATATGTGCAGCATTGAATCAACATGCTACAGTTCCTGAGCACAGTGCCATGGAAAGAAAAAGGCTGTTAGCTGAGTAGAAGGAACCGATATTTTTCTTATCTAAGACACCTTCAATTATTACAATGAATAGCAGCCTGCAAACATATTTTCCAAAAGCTGGTTTCTAACCTGTGATAACAGAGAAACACTGCGCAGAGAAAGAAGCATTCCTGACAGCTGTTCCGGGTGAGAATTTGTCTTTGTCTTGGATATATGCAAATGACCTCAGGGCTTTCTCACTGGAAGGATTTAAGTGGTAATGTCAATGACAAGTAGAGCTTGGGCGGAAGGAAGATCATGTCAGAAGAGCACAGAAAAAGGCTGAAAGGGACCTCTGGAGGTCGCAGCCTCTGCTCAAAGAAGGGCCACATTAGAAGAGGTTGCTCAGGGCATTGTCCAGTTGGGTTCATCTATGAAGTTGCCTATTTTGGATTAGGTCGATCATCTGTTATTTGATCATTTGTGCAGGCAACACAAACGTGCATTTGTCGGAGCAGGAGTTTGGATATTCAAGGTATATCTAGGTAATAGGAGATGAGGTCTGTCTAGAGGAGAACTTGCGGGAACTGGTTGGTTCTGATTTTTTAGTTTTGCTCTTCCTTGTGAAAGGGTTACAGAAGGAAGATGAAGAGGAGAAAGGGGCCAGGCTGGTTGTCACAGGAGCATCATGGCCTTGTCTGGGTCCAGAGCCAAGTGTAATGAGTCGTGGCTGACAGGACAGCGCAAACAAACACGGAAAGTGTTCACCTTTGTATGGCCATGGATTAATATATTATTAACACTAACACAACAGCAGGCTTTCCCTGTCTGTGCCGAGAGACCCTGTTTCCCAGCAGGTCTTCCTCACTCTGCGGAGCAGTAGCAACCAGTGCTGCTGTAAAGCTCGACAGTGGGCTAGGCTGGTGTGGGATGCTCAGTGATGAGCAGATGCACTTCTGTATGCTAAACAAGCACGCATTTGTGCCCACTGGTATTAGAAGCAGTCGGCTTGGCAAAGAAGTCCTTGTAACATTAGCTGGACTTGCATGCTATAAATCTTTCTTCCTTTCTCAGTTAAGTGGAGAGCTCATAATTAATTCAAAACTCTGAGGATTATACTACAAATAAGCCTATTCTCCCTGTTTTTAAGTCTTAGATTTGGTTTAGATCAGAAGAAAAAAAGCATGTGTAAGAAATTTCAAAAAATATTGCTAGTTTGACAGGAATATCTTCTGTTGTTGTAGAGGAATAAATGTCACAAAAAGAATCATGCACGCAAGTTTACCCATTTATTGGCCAGGGCCAGTGAAAGTAGATGGTTTGCCCCTTTCAAGTCCTGAAAAAGGCACCGGTTATTGACTGTTGTCTGAATTGAACTATGTGGTGGTAACCTGTAGGCAATAAGAAAACTAGGACATGCCAAAGAGATTGAGTAAATTTTGATTTTCCACAATGTGTACAACTGTAGTGAAGAAGTATTCTTAGCATACTAAGATCAGTAAAACATTGAGTGAGGGAAACAAATATCTGGACATGTGTTTGGCAGGGAGCTCTCATTGTGTACAAGAATTATGCTAAACCTGATCTTTGTTTGCCAGACTTGAACGATACTCGCTTCATCTTGCTCAGTATTGGCTGGAAGGCAAAAATGCAGGGAAGGGCATGGCAGGGGTTCTCCACAGTTTAAAATACTCCTTAAAAATACATCAAAATATTCCATACCATCAGTTGTAATTTGATTAACTTCATCATACGACACAGTGCGCAAGATTACAGCAAGTAAAAACATCACTTAATTCGCTTTGCTCAGCAGCCATCTACAAAAAAATAACAAGAGGTGAAATAATTAAATATAACAGAGGACTCACTTTATCCCCTCAAAAAGGAGCTAGTTCCACAGGCAAATGGTCCTAGGGAAATCAGTTGTAGCTCTGACAACATGCAGGATATGAAGGTAACCAAAATAAACAACTATACTTTTATTGTGATTTTTTTGATTTTTTTTCTTTCCAAGCATCATTCTTGACTTCAATGTCATGATACCAGATCATCCTATTACAGCAGTGTGGCATAGCATTTCCTTTTGCAATTTTAAAATTAAAGCTGGGTGGTATATCCACAATGAGCCTCTCTAATAAGAATTACTGCCTCTCTAATAAGAAATGTAGCATTTTT
This sequence comes from Crypturellus undulatus, assembly GCA_013389825.1. Lineage (NCBI taxonomy): Eukaryota > Metazoa > Chordata > Aves > Tinamiformes > Tinamidae > Crypturellus > Crypturellus undulatus. The sequence goes on along the minus strand of VWPW01021532.1, from coordinate 70,789 downwards.
AATCCAACAGCCCACTAAGGAATCAAGTTTTCAACAACTCTTTGAGGTAGAAGTACTTTTACAATTAGTGTTAAATTACTTTTTCAAACAAATTTCTTCTTTCCTACAACAGTTTTGAGGCAAGTCACCTTCTTCCAAGTAGTTCTCACTGCCACTAGATTCACTTATTTATCTTTGGAATAAGCAGGTGAAGTATTTCTTGTGTGGTAATGTTTTCAGCCATAAAATTATTGGCTGCTCTGTGATGGCTTAGAAATTTCAGATTAAACTTTGAACTTGGGCCAGGTTAATAACTGATACAACACTTGACATTGTTCCATTCACTTTGCCATGTTGACTGTCACGAAAGGAGATGACAGATAGATGCTAACATTTATGAAGGCGAGAAGAGTTCAGCCCTTATAAAAAATTCTGAGCACTGCAGTCTTTAACTGGAGCATCTGTGGCTTTTGATGATAAGCAAGTAAATATGCAGAGTAAACATTAAAAAAAAAAAAACAAGTCAACTATGTTAACACTAAGTTAACACAAGGGTAATCAGTGTTAACAGAACTGATCTGCTGCTTAGAAAAATGCCATGAAACCATACCTAGATAGGCTGAGGATTCCAATAAAAATCATATTCTCAGCTGGTTTTCTGCATAGTCCAAAAAAGATAATAACTCATGTGACATATGCTTTTTCAGATAAGCCGCTTTTTCTATTCAGTTGTTTTCTAAAGATTAGGTAAGATGGAAAACAGTGGGCTCCGATCTAAGCTCTTACAATCTGCCATTCACTGCCTTTTGATGCAAAATGTGCATTATTCACTGGCTATTGAGAAAAGCAAACATGCATTTAAGTATTTGAGTAAGAAATTTGGCCTCATTTTACTTTGTGATAATTGATTTGTGGAAAATTAATTTTATTTTCTTTCCTGAAAAGGCAGAACTTCCATTATGAAAATGAAAAACCACTTTCTGATCTCTTTATTTGACCGGAGAGGCCCCATCACTTCTCTTGCCTTCCTTCTCTTTTTCTACCGTTGCCCCACTTGTTTAGCTCTGCCCCCATTTAATCATCACTGGGTCCTTTTGTCATGCACGTCCTGTGTTTGAATGAGCCCTTTTTTTTTTATTTTGCATGTAAAGCATATAAACTCCATTACTGAAAGTGCTTGTAGAAAGCTGTTTCTTGTACCTTGCTTTTTGTCACATACTTCCATTTCACAAATGAAATTTGGGCTTCACTGACGATAATTGCAGAACTCCTGCTGGCTTCTTGAGAGACAGGATTCATTTCCTATGTCTGGATTTGCCTAAGAGAGATTGAAAAAGTATCTGGGGCAGAGACAAGTGGATAGATTTCCAATTCTTGTGGTGGTTCACTGTCCAGTTTTTTAATTTTTTAGAGTGTTTATCTCTTCTGTAAAGATTTTTTTCTGCTCCTGCTAAGTTTTCACTTACTTTGAACTTTGGGTACTTTGAAATGGGATTTTTCATTGCCAGGCACCTTTAAAAAATAGTGTTTCCACTTCTTTTTCTTTCTTAAAGACCCCGTAAAGTACCATAAAAGTCTGTTGTATGTTTTGTATGATTTAATAGGTTATTGTTCTTATTTATTAAGGGACTGGGAGTAGTGTGGTTTTATATATGTTATTACACTAATGGTTTTTCTTTAATCATATTTCCCCTAAAATGTCAAAACGCCCCTTTGAGCGTAAAGTGTTCTCACATTATGCACTTGGATAGTTGTGGTCCGAGGATACTTAGCCCAACAGTTTCAAACCTGTGTGCTTGAAGAGGTAAACCTTGAAGATTCTCTGCTTTCCATTAGTTTCAGAGGTAATAACATTTACACTCTGATTCACCCTACCTACCATCAGCAGTTTAGACAAGGTCACTGTGAACATAATTGCGCTGTGTTAGACTTCCTTATATTCAGCAGGTAGAGAGAAGCAGCCTAAGGAGATGTGGCTTCCCGTCTATGATATGTGTCACCCCCTGGATGTGCTGCTGACTCTCTCTAGTGACTACAACGTCCCTTAGAAGTTGTGGTGACTACAGTCCTAATCTGGGCGATTCCTGTGAAATGAGGCCTTAGTGTCCCCAAAAAATCAAGTGAAATATTGGCTGAAAATACACAAAATTCAGCCCATTGGAAGCTGCTTAATCTGCCCAAAGTATTACTTGATGGGAAAATATTTACAGTCGTAAATATTAAGCAAGAATTCCCTCATGCTCTTCCCTAAATGGTCAACCCTGATGCCTTGCTTGTGTAAGCTATGGTGTGAACTTCCCGTGCACTTACTGTGTCACAGTCAGGAGTGACCACAGGCTCAAAACTCATTCAAGTCATAGCGAGCTTTACGTAAGCAACAGCTCTCAAACTGAGGCTTACATCTACATTTCATTATTCAGTCAACTTTTTTTTTCTTCTTCTGAAAAAGCTCAAAAGCACCTGTTTTAATAGAGAACCTACAGACACAAACCTGAAGTAGTTCTACCTTCACAACATGACTATTTTGTCATGTTTGGAGAGATATTTTCTACCATTTTTATTGGACACTTGATTTCATCTCTTTGAAAATTGGAAGCTGTGTGAGTAATTTTGTATCTCTTTATGAACACTAGACTTGAAATGCAATAAAGGGCTGGTCAGGCACACTGACTGCTTACATATATAAAGGTGATTGAAGCATGAAATAAGGGAACTACCGTACCAATAGCTCTTGTAGTGATTTCCACAATGCCAGTCTAAACAGCAGCCTGCAAGAAGCAGGTTATCATAGAATCATAGAATGATATACATATATAGAGACATATATAGAGACAGATAGGTAGATAGATACACACACACACACCAGAACAATGACTGTAAGCACTTTTATATCTCTTTGGACTTTCAGCCATAATTTTCTGCTTCACTGTCAGGAGAATGCAGGAAGCACAGAAGAAAGTGACAGCAAAAACCAGAAAAAATCAGAAAAAGATGAAGTTCACACAAGTGCTGTTTCTGTCTTTTTGGTCAGGTATGTAGTTTTGACAAATTTTGTCACCATAAGAAACCTCCATGGCAATGGCATGGAGGTACAGCGGTAATCCAGAACATAATTGTTATTTTTATAGGCCAAGCTATTGATATTTTATTCAACAAATTCTGCAGAAGAATCACTTTAAAGAAAAAAAAAAAGAAGAATCTAATGTGATGACAGGAAGAAATATAATGCTTAGTATCCCACCCTTCAGCAATATGAACAGATTAAACTGCAGAGAAGTTTGGTGGAAGACCAGGATTTCTTCCTTTAAAGCAGTAGTGCATATGGAATTGCATATAAAATGACAGACGGATCATCGGTAAGAAAGTGGCAATAATTAATCTGAATGAATATGTGGCGCTTGGTGATGAATAAGTATATGGTGCAGTCATTCCTATAAATCAAAAAATGCCTAAAGCAATGCCACTGCCAAGCACAGCATCAAGAATTATCATCAAAGCTGTGTGATGTCCACTTATCATTGTGCTCGTTCCTGCCAACCTGGAGCTTTTCTTTGGCGTTGTTTGTGTTGTTTCTCAGTAATCTGCTGCCCACAGTCAGGTGCTAAACTGAACTGCTCTGCAGCCAAGGGGCTGGGCAGGGAGCTGCGGCCCAAGTACACTGAAGTTTCAAGATGGAGTATATTTGTGTGCAAATTATGAGTCACACTGTATGAGGAATCTTTCAAAATGTTGAGATACTCTGGTGATTAGTGAAATATTTATTCAGACAAAGCATTTCTAGCAAAGCTGCTCAGTTCTCCAGCAATGAGCTACATTCAGACTAGAACCAGTAATTTCACTCATGCTCTCTTCCAATTTTGTTCAATAAGAATTGGTCCAGGTTGTGCAAATGACTCCTTTATAACTTTTTAAACTTTCAGTTTGCTCTAGTTAAACTTTACTTTTCTCCCTTTGTTCATCAGATTTTGGGATGAATCTTCCTAAACAGTTCAGTTCTTATTCTGTTCGGTAGCAGACATCCTTTGCCTGAGTATGGCCTTGTCTACAAACAGCAGAATTTAAGCAAGAGCAGGGGCGTGGACTTTATGTTCTAGATATAGTCTTGACATAGCTGGAGATACCTAGTAGAAACTACTTTTATAGACCTATCTATACACTGTGTAAAATAATGTATTATTCTGTATTAATTTCAGGTATTTTGTCTTGTACCTTTTTGTTCTTGACTTATCTGATGAAATGAACACAAGAGTGGAATTCTTCAAAGTATTTATCACCATCCTTATTGACTTCATCTGGATATAAGAATTGCATTTTTTTAAGATTGTGCCAAGATTGGGCCACAACTGTCTGAAACCCAAAAGAGGCACATAAACAATTGGCCTGAAATACGAATCCATGATCTGGATGTTGAAAGGAGCAGTAACATTCAGAACTAGACTCAGTTTAGGCATGTATTTACTGCTCACCCATTTAAAACTCATCTCGGGGAAATAAACCTTATCTTAGAAGTGTAGATGCAAAATGGAATTTTTAGGGGTTTTGATCACTCATTTCAGAAGCGTGCACATGTGTGTTTATAAAATATATAAAAAACTTACAAGATGGCACCCTGAACATTTGGTAATGATAGTGTTCTGTTTTATTTCTCCTGTACTTGTTTCTCTTCCAAGTATCATTGATTTAGAAATAGTTCTGAAGAAATATATTGTCGCAGAGTGCTAAGGAGAGCAAGTGTTAAGAAGTGTTAAACCTAGCTAATTTTGGCATATTACTATTTCCTTTCGAATACTGACAGCAAAAGTGTGACCCTACTTAACATAGGAAGTAGCATAAGAGACTGCATAGTAGCAGTCATTAAGTTTAATTTTGTGCTCATAAATCCCAGTAAAGGTTTTGGAATGACTAATTGTCCTTTTAATTGAAACGTGCCTGTGCAAGAGAGACAGGATGATAGTGACCCAAGTAACTTCTGTTGTTCTAAATTGCTTCATATTTGCAGCATTCTAATGCAAATATAACTCTCACGGAAAACACAATTATAATCTGCAGTTTTACAGGGGAAGGAAAGAGAAAATCTTTTCTTTGCTGGTCTCTCTGAAGCAGTAGGGCTGCCTAGGCAAGGCTTTGAATAAGCACTTGCGGTTTCCATGAGCTCTCTGACAGGAAGGCAATGTCTCCGGTATAGAAGTAACCGTGACCTGCTGGAGGTTGAGGCTGCAGAACGGCAGGGCAGGAGGTGCTGGGGAGCCTTGGCCCTCGGGGTACAGGTGGGGCCAGATGGCCTCGTTAGCTGGGAAAGGTAAGCAAACTGGGCAAGGTTTGCCAGATGTCAGAGGGATAGTCTCAAAAGTAGCCTCTGAAATAGGAAAATTCTGGTTTAATTTAGTTATTAATGCACAAGAGTTACTGTAACTCTGTTTTCAGAGTCAGATAGCTATTGAATAGGGGCAGCAGCCATGGAAAGGAGTAAAAGTAGTCACTGCTTCTTGTACTTGAGGCAGGTCTGCCTTCTTGCTTCATTTTCTATTAGGTGCTTTCTTTTCAACAACACAGGAATTGGGCAATGCTACTGATAGTTGTGTGAGCTTCATGTTTAAAAATATTTATTTAATTTTTTATGATAAGGACTGGTATCCTTTTGGATTGTGTTTTTCTTTAACTGTAACAGCATAAGGCAATGTGGACTTAAATCCTCGCCACATTGAGAGTGAAAAAAATAATAAAAAAGAATGGATACTTCCCAATCTTTACAGATTTTAATAGTTTTCACTACTGTACTATGCAATGTGACAGATGTGTGACACGTCTAGCTGGTTGGCTGGTTTTGTGTCCTGTATATTCATCCTCCTGTGCCCAGAGTTGTATTATATTTAAGTTGGTTTACTTGCATGCATTTTGTTAAGTGAAGGCAAAGATAGATAGATGTTTTCCTTGAAGCTTTGGGGACTGAGACTTTTTTTCCTTGTTTTTCAGTTGTTCAGCCTTGCAGTTTAGCTTTATCAACCTTCCCTAATGTCCTCTTTCAGAGCTACATGTGCAGATGACCAGAAGAGTCATTAGGCTTTTGCTTGAGGAGGGAAAACAGGATTTTGGACTGTTGCTTGGCTGTATGGAAACACTGTTCAGTGTTTGTTTCATTGTTACAGCTGTTTGCATTAACTGAATTTTTAACAAAAGCCCAAGCAATTCACACAGCTGGTGTTCTCTGAGACTCATCATGGCCTGGAGTCATTATGGCTTTCACAGGCAACTTTGCATCTTTTCTACTTTTCCTCTGCTGTTCTGTTTTGCTCTCTTTTCTATAGCTACCCCAGAGAATAATAACTGTTTGTTTTCTTCCTCATTTACTGGTTTATAGAGGTGTAGGATACACTTCTCATCATTATCCTTCTGATTATTCCAGTACTTATTTCTTCTGTCTGACTTCTTCCTCAGATCATTCCTGTGAAAGGAGAATAATGTGGCTCTTCTACCCGCTGGCTTGCTGATTTCTGGTTGTGGTATATTTTCTGCTTTCTCCTGTTCATGTCATAGGTACTTCCATTGATACATGTGCTTTTTGTTTTTTCCTTTTCCAAATTAGACTGTGGTTAGTGCAGATCTCTCAAACCTCTTTTTTTTTCTCATGCTCTATGAGGGACAGTAATAATCAATGTAAAAGACTTGACAGACCTTATTTTTTAAATTGTCCTAACAAAGCCTTATGTAAAAGACATCAAACAAAATGCAATATTTCTATTTCTTCCTGGTTTGGAGGTGAGAAACAAGAGTGAAGCACGGGCAAGTAACTGTAATTCCCAAGATGGTAAGTGTTCTCAGGACACAGTAGCCTTGCTAGCATTTTTGCTCCATGGTTTGGTGTCCTACTGTGCACATCAAAAGGCTGCGGCTAGAACACGGCCACGTTTGCTCCCAGGGAATCTCTGGAAGTTCATCTTCCAAGGCCATCAGCTGATCCAAATCTGTCAGTGAACTTCCTGGCCATGCCTATTGCAGTAAACTGTAGCTTGTCCCTGAGTTGCTTTTGTGTCATTTATTAGATTGTGAGTTATTAGTTATCCCTACCTCAGCTTCAGGAAGCTCAAAATCACTGTTTCAGTCCCACACCTGATCTGTGTCCTCAGGTTGCACCTTGTGAGCTGCTAACTCAGCCCTGCAGCTTTTTGCCTCCCACACACCTTGCCCTCCGGCTCCTCCACTGCTCCATCTGGCACTATTCTCTGCAATAAAAATTGATGACTGTCTAATACAAATGAGACTAGAAAAGTGTATTTCAGTGGAACTGGGCTCTTGAATGTATAATGGTGTCATGAACTTTAAGTCTCTGATGTTGGATTTTTTGCGCCATATGGGAAATGCAGCATAGCAACAAAACTGCTACTCCTAATTATATAATATAAATGTCAAGCTTGTTCAAAATTCAAAAATTACATGCTGCTAGAAGAAACTCTCTCTTCTGTAGACTGAAGCTTTTTGGCAACAGGTTCTGAAGGAAGAAGCACTTACTGTCTATGATCTCATCAGCCTGTTTCTTAAACAGCAGAGAGAAGGAAAGAAAAAGGCATTTTCACAATGTCTTTGCCAAGGAACGAGATCACTTCTTGCTTTCAGCTCTGAAAAACCTCCAAGATCCAAAAAAAAAAAAAAAAAATCCCAGTACACACAAATTTTCATGTTAAGATTAAAAGAGTTAACAAATATTGACTGGTTATTTAAGCATAGCAATATTATAAAGCAAAGAAAATTCACAGATGGGTATAGCCAGCTGACTTCTTGGTTACAGCACTATAAAAAAGGACTTGAGAAATGATTAGCTGAATATTTAGGAAATGATAGATTACTGCTGAGAAGAGCTTCTATAACTTTTATAACTTTAATATAACATGTACTGGAATTAATACAAAATACTATACAATGCCTTTAGTAAAAGGCTATCACTATCCATGGATCTTACAAGCTTAAAAGTAAACAAAACAGTGTGTTAGGAAGGAGGTAGCGTTATTTCACAGTGGAGAACTGAGAGTGAGTTTTAATGCCAGAGTTATACAGAAAATCATTGGCAATACTAATTACCTGTTAAATGAAGTCTAAATGGAGAACTTCAAAACTGCCTCTTGTAGAATGGATTGTAAAAGAAAATACCCAAGTAGGTGCCTGTCTCAATTCATATTGGTTCTGAGCAGTTTTTATTTAATTTATTCATAATCCACTTAATCACCTTCATAACGTAGAATCACCTTCAAAATCATTGTTTCATAAGTGGTGACAAATCATCCGTATGTGTAAGAAATCTGTGTTTCATGAAATTGCAAATCAAAGCAATATGAAGTATGTTATTTTAAAAGGCTATATTATATAGTTATGGTTAATAATGGAGAAGTAATTTATGACAAAAAAAGTATTTTGAGTGGCTTAAACTACATTTCTTTAACTGGTTAAAGAAATTCCAACTGGACTTTTATATTTATTGCCTAATGCAGCTTGATTTAAAGCCAGCAAAACATATAATTCATATTTGTGATTTGACCGAGTGGCAGAGAACATACATATGATGTATTTAGGATGGGCAAAGTCTCATCTTAGTGAAGAGCGCTGTAAATTACTTTTGATTAAAAAAAATCAGCAGAGGAAGTGAAAAATCATTACTGCCAGAACAAGAACAATAAAACATTAATGTTCTGCATAAAGATTGATGGGTAGTTGAGAAGCTGATTTATAAAAGTCACCAGTACCACAGGGCATGAGTTTATTAAGATCATGAAAGAGGCAGAGTAAAAAATGGGATCATACTTTAATCAACAGAAATGGAAAATAAACAGCTCAATATTTGTAGGCTTCTTTCAATAGAGCTTTAGTTTGAGGGTAATTGCGTCTGCAACTCCCCCATTGTGCCCCAGAAAAACAAAACAAAACAAAAAAACCCTTCAAGCTTTTGAAAGCAACCCTTCCCCAACTTTGATCTGTCTGAGCAGCTGAAAAAAGGTAATAATGGTTTTCGAGGCAGATGGGAAAGGTTGACCCTCCATCTTTCTAATAATTAAAATATAGAAGGAAATGAATAGCAAGTGCAATAAGGAAAGAAGTAAAAATCTCAAAGTCTCACAATAATCTGGAAGTTAGTGATTGCCTGAACCTGAGTTTTGTGGACTCAGGAACAGCCATCATATGTTTGACACTAATTGGATTTGGCATCCTTGGCTAAAAAGCTGGACCAGAAAGTCCGAGGCTCTCACAAGCATAAAGTATCTCCTATTTCAGGAGGTGAGTCACACAGATAAAGTACAGAGGTGCTGGTGACTGTATGTATTTCTGTGTACTGTTTCCACTGTTGCTCTGGAATAGGAAACTTTCTTGATAAAAGCATATGTACAGAATTACACTCTCGAAAGCTGCCAAACCGACAGCCTTCATACCACTGGCAGAGGTAACGTGTTTCTTATTCTATCTAGCCAATAGGTCTATATTTAATCTAAAAGCGTTGAAATACAGTATGAGAGAGATATTTTCTTCCTGCTCATTTATGGCTTACTGCAAGATGCTGAGCTTTTCTGGGAGCTGGTGGGAGTTGAAAACTTCCACCAGCTTTGCGGGATCTTCAGTGTGGTAAATATTTCACAAGAATGCTTGGCATTTTGTGGAGGCAAACTCCAAGTCCTTCACCTCTCCTCTGAGGTTTTCAGCAAACACTCATGAACACACTGATATAATTATCAAACAGAGGCTTCCAGGTGTCTAATTGTTTCAGTAACTTCTGCTTCAGTAAGCTTATGTAGGTGATTCTGTGTTTATGTATGTGATTTGGATTTAATATTAAATTAGTGGCAATATGAAAAGGTCTTTAAGTGTCTAAAATGGAAAAAAAAAAAAAAAGAAGAATCCCTTATCTTTGCAAAAGTCTCAAATTCATATGCTGTCTCCCCCTTTTGCCTTAAAGAGTGAGTATAAATGATCAGTCTTAGTTCTAAGAATGCATTCTTAGAATGGCATGACTTTTTGGGTCTATGATACATGCAGTAATTATGTATTTGACTACTTCAGTTCACACTTCTATAACATGTACAATTCAAATTACTGCGATTTTCTGTGTTGATGTTGAGGGGTATTCATTATTGTCATTTATTTTGCAAGAGTCAGTATACTGCAGATTTTTCAGCTTGCAGACTGTATACTCCTCTTTCTGAGAAGCTAAGTATTTAAAGAATGTAAGTAAGTTCTAAATGTGTTCGCTTGAAATGAAAAACAGCACAATTGTTTAGCATGCAGTAAAGGGAAGATTGGAGAAAAGATGGAGTGTTTTCCTACATTAGAGGGCTTCTTGTGAGCTTTAAACCTTAGAAGACCAAGGAAGAAACTGGCAGCAGCAAGGGTGATGGGGTGATGTTTCTTTGGGTGAAATAACTGAAATTTTGGTAGCACAAAGAAAACTGCTGCAGGAGTATAAGGATTTCAAACACTTGCAGCAGCAAAAATGTGTAAGGAGTTCATCTGGATCAATATGGTATTCTTGTGGTAATGTAAAAATTAATGCACAACACTTTTCATGTTGTTTATTCAAAATGGGGCATTTACTTTGCTGCTGCAAACATGATTATCTGAAGCGTCAGGGGAAACAAAGTTTGCTGGAAAGGTGATACCCTTGCTGGCCTTGCACACCTCGTGGACAGGAAAGTGTGTTAGGTAAGAACTCAGACTGTTCCGCTCACACTGGATCAGGCAGTACAGCATATTGCTGGATGAATAAACCTGTATTTTATTTGTGATCAGTAGCTTTCTATTCACAGTATTGTTCACCTGGCTGCCTGCTGCTAGCACGGGGGAGTCCTGTAACTTGCTTGAGGGTTCTTCACTCTTCAGGTCTTTCCTTGCTTGAGGCTTTTACTGAGATTTTGCTTCCAATTTACCGTATTGTTAAGATTCCAGTGACAGTGCTTAAATGCCATTCTTGTGGGAGAATCTAAACCAAACTGGCTGTTTTTACTTTTACTTTCCCCTCCCTCACCCAAGAAATTCCATATCTGCAATGCCTTGTCTGATCAGCTACGCTTCTGGGTATTGTAGTTCACTCCCCAGCCCTATTCTGGAGGGAACTAATTAGTTCCCCTGGGCTCTGTCTGCATTTGTAACTTGGTATGCAAGCGTGCAGCAGTAGATTGAAATGGATGGTACTGAACATCATGACCTCTCTCCTTTTTCTGTGCTACACAGATTACAAAGGCTGTCACGGGCTGTTGCCCACTTGTAATCAGCTACCTGGAATTCCTGCTGACATAAAAGTTGGCCAACGCCTCATCTTGCATGGGGCTGTGTTATGGCATGCTGTGCTGTTCCGTTAGAAACAACCACATGCCCACAAATACGAGAGCACCCCGTTATCCTCCCCTTTCCTTCCTCCCAGGGGTTACATACCCTACAACTGATCTGCTGTCAGCCAGCTACTCAGTGAAACTGGAAATAAAAAGATATCTGCTCTCTACCTCTCCCTTCTCCTGAAACCTGAGTGGCTGCTCATGCTGTGTGGGGATCTATGCTGAGGTGTGGGTATGGTCAGGGGAAGCCTCTGCAGAAGGACTGCGTTTTCAGTGCACCGTCAGTGATCAACTAAAGGCAGGCAACAGTTTTCATGGTTGTGTGAAAGGAGGGTAGAGAAAGAGCATAACCATGAGAAGCCAAGAAGAGCCTTTGACATCAGTGGAGCCCTTCAGCTTGTACTTGTTGTTCTCATGGCTGTGCCACTTTCTCAGCAGGTCAGACTCAACCTCAACATGTCAGGTACTGAAGACAGTAGAGTTGGAATGGCTATAGAACAACTGATAAAAAAATAAGGAGCTCTGAAAAGAGAAATTACTAGATGAAGTAAAAGGCAGACAAGTGATGGAAAGAATAAGTGATGGAATAAGAGAGATGAAAGCAAGAACTAGTAAATAGGAAGGATCACTGGGCCCATTATACAGCGCAGGGAGGATTGCATGCTAGAGGACTATGCAGAATTGCAACCTGCACATAAGTTTGGAGACTCTCCTCTCTGTTAAGTACTTGCACTGGAGCTTCCTCTAGAAGGAATGTTAATGCACATGAAAACCATTCTGAGAGTTGAAGCTATAAGCGATACACAGCAATAATTGTGGGGTTTACCTCAGAAGACCTACTAATATTGTGAACCATGTTGCTAAGTTAGATGAAGCTTTGGAGACTAACATGGTCTGGTTTGGGGGCTGGACCATTCCAAGGACTGCATATTCCAGGGAATCACAGGTGAGGCCAACTTGATTTGACTCCCTTTATCCTTCACAATCTAACATTCTTCAAGGAGGTCTCTACTTGCACCCTAAAATGCTTTTATGCCACCCCTTATGTAATGAAAAACATGCCATAAGCATCAGAGCAGAAAAAAAGAAAGAACGAAAGAAAGAAAACAGGATTTGGGTGGATTATGCCATGCCTTTTGTGGTTTGGGGCTCTTTGAAATGGAAAATCATTCTCCAGTGCTGCCCCCATAAGAAGTAGGTTCTAAGGTCACAGACACATGACATGGGCCCAGGCAGGGAGGGTGCCTGATCCTCTGCAGTGAGAACATGACTACGGAGATACAGAGGGAGAGGAAGGTGGGCAGAAGATACGCACAGAAGGACCCACCACCATTTGGTTCAAGGACAGGTTGCCACTGTTTTGAGTGGGGGACTTTGAAGAGCAGACAGAGTCTATCTGTGTTGCCCTACTGACAGATTTTTCTCTCCCCTATAAACTTCTCTTTGAAGTGAAGAACATCTTTTATGGGATACTGTCAACCTGTTATACTTTGTAGGTAGCCTAAAGATTTATTTTGAAGTAGTGAGCTTAGAGTGGCAGTAAAGCTTCTTAGGTTTTTCAGAAATGTGGATGTTTAAGCAGTTAGTATTTTGCAAGTTTGGTAATCTTATTAGTGGTGTGCTCCTATCTCCCCTTGGCTAGTTTTTTCTCACTTAGATGGGAACATTTTATGCCTGTTCAGGGAGCGCAGAGTGTCTCTGCAGGACAATATAGTACATCTACTGCAGCACGTCTGTGTGGCAAAAACCATAGCAGAGACAAATTAAAGTCCATTGGTACTAATGCCTTCTGAAGAAATTGCTCCTGAATACTATTCTGTGTGCTTAGAATAAAGAGTGAGCTTCCAAACCCCACAAAATAACATCAACAGGCTGAGACGATTTATGAAGCTGGGGTAGACAGCAGCGAAAGGAAGTAACTGCTACCTTCTGAGCTGCTGAAATTTGAGACAGACAAGTTCATAGTTTAGCCAAGTCCTGACTAAGATGTAATGGATTATACATACACAGACACATATACACTCATAAGTGTGCAAACATACATTGTTTTCAGGAAGAAGGATTTTCAGAAATGATGTGGTCATATATCCAAAAGATAAATGTAATTTATTTTCAAAAATGATCAGGAAGAAAAGGTTGGAAAGAAAAGGACATCATGGAGTAGACAGATTTGCTCAGGAGCATCGTTTTTCAGAGCAGACACTTGAAATGTAACAGTGATAGCAGCATGTCACTGTTCCCTGGGTGTTAGCAATATTGAATAACTTGCTGTGAAAATGAAACAAAGCATTGGTGGGTAAGGTAATAGCACAGAACATGAGCCCTGGACATGATTGTGAGCCTGTCTGTCCGTTTGATTAGTGGAATGAGCCCATTCCAAGGGATGAAGAGTGTTAACAAGACCTTTGCAGAGCTTGTGAAATGAGCTTGCTGATTGACATTGCACTGAGGCACTGAAAGTGTAAGAATTCATGTATCTGTCAACATTTCTTGGGAAATATCAATATAAAGTATTGGGAAATTGAACAAGACATCTGACACATGCACCTTTCACTTTTTTTTTTTTTTTTCCCTAGGTAAACTTAGGTACCACAAGCCACAGGATCCACCAAGTCCAGCCCTGTTAAATTCTTGGTAGAGGAATGGGAGGGATAAAAATAGTGGTAAACTGTGATAAAATTCTCTGCATAAAGTGTGAATCGCTCTGTTTCCAGTTAACTAATTTAATTACAGTGAGCAAAAAATGCATTACCTGATCATCCACGAGAAGACAGATACATAGTTTTGCAAATGATCCATGTCTCAATAATATCTACAAATTAATTCTACTCACTGCTGGAGACAGAGGCCCCATTCCACAAACTTCACTGACCTGCCATGGCTCTTGAGCAACAATTTATCCTAAAATCTGATCCCTCTTTCCCTCTGGGAAATTATTTAATCATCTGCTTTGATCTGGTCAGTGATACTGAGATTACTTCCCAAATGATCTCAATGGGAGTGAAGTGCCTAGTTTCTTTTGGCCCTTTTTGAAAATTTGGTTTTGTTATAGGCAGGACAGACTACTGCTAAGATAAAATCAGAGGGCCATGGACTCGATCTTGAAGGTCTTTTCCAACCATAGTGATGTTGTGATTCTGTGATACTCTGACAGTGTTGATGACCCTTGTATCCAAAGGTTTCCTTCAGGCTGGAGCATAAGTACTCTTGATTTACTCTTGAATCACTGCTGAACACACAAGTTGTTGTTCTTAGCCTTTCATAGTTCACATTTGGTACTGGGAGACTACTGACCTTTGAACCAAGAAAACATTCGGGTGATGGTTGTGTTGATAATTTATCAGCTGTAGTTAAGGGGACAATATCTTTCCTTCAAATGTGCCACTGTCTTATTGTCTAAGTTTCATCATAAAAATACTTTAATTTTGAAATACGCTTTGGAAATAGCAATACAATGATGTTAATATAAACCCATATAATATTTTTGAATTGTGTCTGCCTCTACGTCTTGCTGATGAAAACTATGGACCAGACTGTGCCATTCTGCTTGCATAGTCCTATTGGAATTAAAAAGTGAAATATATATTGATTGGGCAACCAGGAAATTACATAAATCCAACTAAAGCCCATTTTCACAGTCACCTCAGTCTTCCTCACTTAGATCCAGTGTCATCATATCTGTGATCTTGAGTTTTATAGGCTCAGCATTAATGAATCCTTGTATTTATTAACACACTTTTTCTGGCATGTGCCCCTCAGTAGCTATGTTTCTATGACATTGGAGACTATTTTAAACAGTAGACGTGTTGGGCTGTGTTGTGGTATCATGCCAACATCTCAGTTTCTGGGACTTTCCCTAGGTCACTGTACAGAAAATGTGCTCTCTCTGACACTCTTTGTTAATCTGTACCTGTGGACGGTGGCTTCTGAAAGAGCACCGTCACTTTTTTGTTAGGATGCCACTTTCTTCCTCCCCTTTGCTGTGGAGCTGAGGGGGAATGTGTTAACTGTACTGGTAAACCATCGTATAGGAACAATATTATGTGGCTTCTTAACCTCATCTCCAAAGAGCAAAAGGCAATACAAGGGCTTGGATATTTGCACCACAAATACTTAGCTGCAATTTGCAGGTTTCCTGAAAGGCAATAACTGTTCACAGTTACAGCGGTATGAAATGCTGTCATATTAACCCCTTGCAGTTGCTCTCTTTAGCTTTATGTCTTTTTGGTCCTGTAGGAACCAGTAAATGGGTGTTTTTTTTTAATAATTCTGTGATTTAATTGCCAGTTAGCAGTTTGTATGATATTTAAAAATAAACTTGAGCAACATGGAGCTGAGTTTCTGTTGATTCCTATCTGCTAAGTCTATTTTTTCTCACACAATTTTTCATACCTTTTCCAAATCTCTCTCTTTTTATTATTTTTTCCCCTGAAATGTTTCCCCTGATGATAGTCAGTTTTGTGGGAATTTTGTTGGCTCCTTCTTCATCTCTGTTAGTTCAGGAGGACGTTAATCTAAGTTCATCTTCTCCATTCTGCTTCTTCCCTTTCTGTTCTGGGTCCTCTCTTTGTTTGCCCTTCGGTATCATAGACTGTTCCCAAGGGAAAGGTTTCCAGATACCTTTCTTGAATGGATGGCATGGGTGACCACAGGAGTGGTGCTTGTGAGAAATGCAAGAACTGTCTTCAGCTGACCTCAATGATCCCTCCTATTCTTCTACCTGACAGAGAAGTGTTTTGGGGATTTGAAGTAGCATGTCTGTTGAGAGCAGGATATATTATTGTGTTTTGTCCCCCTTCCTTTGTGCAGGGCAGAGTGAGGGGCTTTTGCCTTTAACGTAAAATTAAAGACCTGTTTTAGATTTCTTCCCTGATTGCAAATTTTTGCCTTCTAGAAATTACTGACAGTCTTCCTGCCTTAAAAAAAAAAAAAAAAGCGAAACAGGATTAAGTTAGAAAGCTAACTAATGAGCTACATTAGTGTCAATTAATTATTTTAAGGTCTAATAGTGTTGGATATCTTTTGCTTCTGTGATGCTTCATTATGACAATATGGGGAATTTTTGTCCTGGCCTGAAGGCTGCATAGTCACTGTTACACTGTCCTGTGCCAACAGAGGTTGTCAATATCAAATGTTGCACAGCTACGATGTTCTCCCCGTGCCCCACCCCCCTTTTTTTTTTTTCTGAATGAGAGAGGCCTATGTAATTTCAATGTCACTTAAGTCTTGGCTTAAAAAGTTCTGCTTCTCTACACAGTAATTATTTTCATTGGAGGAAATGCGTGTGGTCTGCTCACAGAACCACAGAATGGTTGAGGTTGGAAGGGACCTCTAGAGATCATGGAGTCCAACCCCCTGCTCCAGCAGGGACACCCTGAGCACGTGGCACAGGGTGGCATCCAGGTGGGTTTGGGAGATCTCCAGAGCAGGAGACTCCACAGCCTCCCTGGGCAGCCTGTGCCAGGGCTCTGTCACCCTCACAGTAAAGAAGTTCTTCCTCACATGGAGGTGGAACTTCCTATGTTTCCAGTTGTACCCATTACCCCTTGTCCTGTCACTGGCCACCACCCAGAAGAGTTGGGCCCCATCCTCCCTACATTCTCCCCTGAAGTACTTACACATATTGATGAGATCCCCTCTCAGTCTTCAGGCAAAACAGGCCCAGCTCACTTAGTCTTTCCTCATATGACAAATGCTCCAGTCCCTTCATCATCCTTGTGGCTCTCTACTGGACCCCCTCTAGAAGCTCAATGCCCCTCTTGTCCTGGGGAGCCCAGAACTGCACCCAGTACTCCAGGTGCAGCCTGACCAGAGCTGAGTAGAGGGGCAGGATCCCCTGCCTCGCCCTGCTGGCAACACTGCCTCCAATGCAGCCAGGATCCCACTGGCCTTCTTGGCCATGAGGGCACATTGCTGACTCATGGTTAACTTGTCAACCAGGACTCCCAGATCCCTCTCTGCGGAACTGCTTTCCAGCAGGTCAACCCCTAATCTGCACTGGTGCCTGGGTTATTCCTCCCCAGATGTAGGATCCTGCACTTGTCCTTGTTGAACCTCATGAGGTTCCTCTCTGCCCAACTCTCCATCCTGCCCGGGTCCCTCTGAATGGCAGCGCAGCCCTCGGGCCTGTCGCCCACTCCCCACAGTTTGGTATCGCCCGCTGTAACTCATGCTAATAACTGATAAGGAAGATGAAGGAAAGCTCAAGAATAAAACTTGTTTTACGTGCTGCTTTCTCTTGTTCTAATCTAGATTCTGCAGAGCTTGCAGCAGGTACAAAGAGTGTTTCTTGTAATCATCCCACTTCACTGTAATTTGAAAATTCCTCTATCTTTTCCTTAAAAAACGACACGGTAAAGGTCTCACATTTTGTCAAAACACCTTTCACATGCTACGTGGACTAGGTAGGCAGTTAGGTGAGTGGCCAAGTAGATAAGAAAATATTCCTGTTTTCTCCTAACTTTGCTATTCACTATGAAGACTGAGGGACAGATGCTGTTATAAATATGATGAAAGGGCAGCAGTAACAGCTTGACTAGACTGGGGATTTAGACATAGTAGACATACACTTTGCCATCTTGGTTATGATATCTGAGATTGCTAACTTTCCTGATCTTCTGTCCTGTTAGATTTGGTGGTGGGAAAGTGACTGAGACATTAATCCAGGATATTTCCTGCTTCCTGGACGTTTTTAGATCTTGAGATAATGGAGTTAAATCAGTTATATGATTTTGCGTGTTCTTTTTTTTTATGTTTGAGAGTAGTATATTAACTATTGAGGGATATACTATTTTTTTTGAACAAAGAGAAATTATTAAATCTGAAACAATATATATTTTTTAAGGTACAACAAAACTTTTAATCATGTTCTTTTCTTTAGAAAATTTACTTTGATACAGCTTGCCTCTGTAAATCATTGCTGACTCCCATGATTTTACCTGATACTGCTTTAGAATTACTTCAATAACAGTGAGGTGAAAATGTAATGCTTTAAATTTTGCTGTATGTCAAAACAACAGACCTAAGAGTATTTAAAGGCTGAGGCAGCCTTAATAGTTGCAGAACACTGGCCGGATGTGAAGAGTTCTTGTTTGGAGTTCATAAGGTTTTAGAATGCCTTTTGAAAGAAGGCTAAATTGGCCTCTGGGGAATGAAACAGTAATTTACATCCTCTTGAGCTGCAGTGCTGAAAGTGGAATAATTTTGCTGAGATTTTATTATAATTCAGCATTAACACAAGCTGTCTTTGGACATGTTGAGTTTATTTTCCTTTGATATTCTTCACTTTGCTCAATAATGTGGTTTTGAAAAAGCTTTCTTTGTTTTGACATCCTTGGTACCAGTATCAGGGAATGAATAGGTCAAATATTTCAGAATGGAAGTCTTCATTTGACAAAATGTCAGAAAACATAACAGCCTGATACAGAGAGTCTAGGTTTTCTAGTCCCAGCCTTTCGGACTTTTGTAAGCCTTGCTTAAATCTCTTGGAGTCATTTAAAGCTCATATGGAAAAAATTGCCTGTGACTAACTGATGAATCATTTTTCAATGTCTGTTGGCAAAACCCATATAAACAATTTTTTAAAACATGTAAATACAATTTCAGGCATCAAGAGGATTGTAAGGTATTTTGAGAATTATTGAAAGGTGCTTTGCTTTTACATGTCTAACAAGTAAGCTTCTCATTAAAACTCTTCAGCAAGTACCTCTTTCAATTCAGTGAAAAAAGTCATGTGTTGCATAGTATGAACACACTAAACTTTGCCTTTTGGCCTTTTTTTTCTTCTTGGACAACTATGTAATGCACTTTCCCCACATGACTATTTGCTCTTAGTGTTTTTATGTCAGGTTACCCTTCAAGATGATGTCCCGTCCTTCAGTGAGACTCCTGCCTTGGTCATCAGCTTAATGCACTTCAGTATTTTCCGACTGCTAACTGCTTTAACCCAATGTCAGTTGATGCTGACCCATTGAAGGAATCGTAGATTTTTACATTATATTTCTACATTATTTTTATTAAAAAATAAACACACACACTGTTTTGGTAAATTGTTCTCTTGTGATTAATTGGATTAGAGTACAGAAGATTCCCTGAGGAAACTAAAGATTTCTATATACCATACAAGTCATCAGTGGTACCGAAAGACAGAACAAGATCCACTAATCCTGGTCCAAGTAGCAGGGGAACTCCAAGATATTTTTTAAAGTATAAATTATCTGGATGTTTTTCTTTAACCATTCTAATGAATGTTTCTATAGAAGCAATTAGAAACAATAGGAAATTGAGAACAAAATATTTTCAGCAACCAGAGTAAGGCTTGAGAGCTCCAGACAAGAAAGATGAATAAAATGAAACCATAAGAACTTTGCATAAAAATCAAGATAAAATCTTTCAGTGCATAGGGGGTTCTAGTACTGAAGTGCATTGCTAAACCTAAATACATTGCATTAAGTTTAGCAGTGCAAAACAAGCGTGGACCACAGAGAGCCATATAGCAATTAGATGATAGGGACAGAATGATTAGGGAGAGGTAATATTGTATTGATCTCTAAAAAGGTTGTCCAATAAATGCAACTTAATCTTTCTTAAAGTAAAAGCATAAATTTTAAGAGCAATTAAAATCCGTTAGTATATAAGGATAACAGACTATGAAGAAATAAGCAGCATGAATTGATGGAGGAAAAATCAAGTTAGAGAAATTTGATTAATATTTGGAAGATTGAATTACAGATGCCTGCAATGTAACAGATGTAATTTATATGGCTGTCTGATCCCTCTCTTACTTATACAGATGAAAATCCTAATTGATTATAAGGGCATCCATTGAGCTTTTCCTGTTTGAATTTGGAGAGGGAACAGACCCCTGCCCTTAACTGAGAAAACACTTTCACTGTAAATATTCATTGAAACACAGCTTTACGTACTAACATAGTCAGGTGAAACTCACAGAAAGAGGGTAAGTGTATAGATGTGTGGTTCTGTGGGAAGTGGGAAAAGGAGCTATGGTTAAAAATAATGCAAGCCTAACTGACTTGAAAACAAGATGGTGTAAGAAAGAAATTCCCAAACTCTAGTATGTTTACTGAAGGATAGTGTTACACTTGAGCAGCTGAGCCCTGAAGGAATGTGTTGCTGAGAAATGCAGTTGGTTTTCCTCCCCCTACCACCAACGATGACAAGTGAAACAAATCTGGGAATCCTAGAGGAACGGAAGCCTTATCCTATGTGTATCCTCCAAAAAAGGAAGTATCCCACTCACCCCATACGGTGGTGAAGAGCGCGCTCGTCAGCTCCCAGGACATCTAAAGTGGCTTCTGGGCTTTCTGCTCAAAGCTGCCTTCCTTCTCTAGTGGGATGCGTCCACACTGAGTATTACTTGTCTTTGGCTCTTCCCTGGGCCTCGGGTGTCTCCCAATGACCCTGAAATACAGTTTGTGGTATGTATAGATGAGGGGATGTGTTTTTTTCACCTTAAAGCACCTGAGATAATGTGTGAGTGGTTTTTGCAGCCAACCAGAGCTGTAGTTGTTACAGCATAAAACAACACTTTTATTTTTGCAATGGGAATCAAGGACCAATGGACAGTACCTAAACTACTGGTTACATACATGGTAGGAGTACAAAGGTTATTAGGCTGTGACGGGAAGAGGAGAGTAAAATTGTAGAAGCTGATCAGATTAAAGTAGAAATATGGGCAAAAATGAAAATACCTTGCATAGCAGGAATTATTTGATCACCATATTACTATTCACCCCTTTGATGTTTTGATGCTGTGTTTGATGCTAATCTGATGTTAAACATCAAGAGGCAAGATTCTGAAACAAAAGCTAGTAAGTGGCAAAATCCTTTTTCTTAGTTGACTGTTCTGCTGTACATGTCTTTTTGTGAGTCAGACACTTGGCTTTTCATAACATACAGTGATCACAGAAGCCAATTTTAGCGCAGTAATTCCAGCTCCGAGCATTGTGCTGTCTTTGTTCCTCACTGCTGGATACTCGAGATAAGCACCGAGCATTCAGACCCACAGAAATGCCAGCCCTGAGAAGGAACATGCATATGCTGTGGATGAAGGAAAGGGAGGGCTAATGAGGCTTTTGTCAGATGCCTTTCTCTGCTTGTTGGGTTGCTCCCTTTTTCCAGCTTGCTATTTAGCCTATAAACCCCAGGAAACAGATTGTCTCCATTTAAGACTTTGCAGCTCCTTGCTGCGTATGGGAGCCATAAATCATAGCTTGTATGCTTTACTGATCGCTCAGATTGGCAGAATTTGCCTTTTGTACAGCTTTTCTCTTCTTGCCTGGTCTCCAGCAGTAGCACAAACCTAAGCAGACAGAAAGTTAATATTAGCTTTCCCCCAGTCATGGGCAATCCTACAGACATCTCTGAGCACGTAGTAAGAGTAGTGCCTACACCAGACTCCAGGAAACACCCTGCACCTCTCCACATGTTGCACGGCAATTCAGTCCTGGAACAAGCCCGTAAGTGCTTGCCATGCTCCTTTTTCCCAAGAGAGTGGACGTTTCAGTAGTTTTCAGTGCTAAAACAAGACAGGGTAGAGTTTTTCATGCTGTTCCTATGCAGTCTGTCTGTCTGTGGCTTCGTCTGGCGCTGATGTGTCTACAGAGAAGCTGACCCAGGGCTCTTCCTTCATATCCACTTCTCCATCGCTATCATGCCTTTTGTGACTGAGTCTTTGATGGCCTTCAGCATGAAGCATATGGTTTTGCCATTGTCTGACCAGTCAGGGGCTAAGGGGACGTGATGGCATTTCACAGAGAACATTTATTTCCAGGAGCTTTACTTTTACTGTAAGAAACTGCCTTTGTGAGCACAACTCTGGAAAGTAATCCATATAGGGGGAAAAAAAAAGGACATCTGTTCAGGCTTCCATGAAGTAACTGTAATACCAGCTTAATGGAGAAAACTTCCAGCAGGAGACTATTACATTTTCCTGAATAAATTAGCGTTACATGGATTTAATGGAGGTCTGAAATAGATGCGAGAATTAAAGAGAATATAAAAGCTAGGTAGTCTGTGGAGTTTTACCTGAGCTGGTACAAAATTTTGTCTTTCAGATGATTGCATAAAAAGTAAACTGTATTTTTTAAGTTGGCTTTAATGATCCATCTATATCATCTACTGTACTGTAGAAGGAAAGCTTTTTAAATATGACTTTAGCTGATGAATAAAGCTACTATACATCAGCTCTGCATGAGGCAGATCCATTTAGCTGGATCAAACACTCAAGACCAGGGCTTAGAAGAGTTAGTTGAGGCCAAGGTGTTTTAGGACTTGTTCCATATCAGCCCCATGCCAGTGCAAATTAGTCTGGGATTGAGTTTATACTGTCTGGTGGGATCTCTAAAGTGTCTGTCTGGAATTGTTATTTGGAGTGTGCTTACTTCCCATCCCTAGCTCATTCCTGTTAAAATCAGGGCTACGCCTTGGCTGAAGGGAATTAGGTACAAAGGACCAGGCTGCTCAACTTGTTCTGCTAAAGCAGATGATCTTGTTTTTCCTCCCATCCCCTTCCTTTTTCCCTTTCTCCTTCCTCGGAGCAAAGCTTACTAACCTGACTTCTCTCTTTGCTGGTGTATTATGCCAGAGCATCCATTTGTTGTAACAACTTCAATTCAGTGTACCAGTGAGTACTTATTGTCTAAACACGTTGATTAATGATCAATGAGGTTAAGGGAATGTTGCACAAAATCTGACCTGTGCTTTTCTGTAACTCTTTAGGGTGACCTCTGCGCACTCTTCCTCACGTAGACTTTCTATATGCTACCTTAAGTACTGTGTACATGTGTGTATAAATGCAAACATGCAGTAGTTCTTGCAAAAGGTTGATGGACAACATTAGGTTTTTAAAATTTGGGGACTGATTCTGCATTTGATCTACATGGGGGAGAAGCAATGTAAGTTTATTTGGCCCCAATAAAAAGATCCCTGTTTAGGTAGTTTACATGGAATTATGGCTCTAGCTAATCATGTTCCTGGGCTTTATATTTCAGAAATGTACACTTATGTCACTTCAAGTAGTTGCTATGGAAATCCTCACAGCATGAACTTCCTTAATGAAGACCTTATGGCAGATAAATTATGTCTATTATTTCTCCAAATGTGTCAGACACCAGAGTGAAAGGGTTTTGCCTGCCTTCAAAAACACACAAGAACTTCAGCTCGGCTGTCACAGCATACTTCCCCTGACCTTGCTTCTTCAGATAAATGAAGGTCAGATTCTAATATTGTGCATTTAATTGAAGAAATAGAATGAGAAATTAAAAAAAAAATCTTTTGATGGCCTAGTCTTCTAATGTATTTTCATATGAGTTCTTTTTTTAATATAAAGAAAAAAGACTGCTTTATGATGGTCCCTTAGAAATATGAACATGGGAGACATTATTGATATTTGAATGCAGTGATTTTTTTTTCCTAGAATCCAGTCTTGTAGAGTCTAACAAGCAGGATGAATATAAAAAATGGAGTATATGAACTATGTTGCAGTTCCAATATATGACTTCTGCTGTAGACAACTAATGAGCTAACTTGGAACTTACTTTGACTCCACATAAAGATTTTTATCCAAATTCCAAAGTAGCGACAAGGGAGTTGACTGCTGCTTTTTTTTGAAGGTGTTTTCAGTATTCTCCAGTGCTCTGCATGTGTCTAGATGTTCACATTTCGGCGCTGCCAGCCTTGAAGTTTTTCCTTTTCACCAGAACAAAGCTAACAATTCTGGTTTTTTTCCACATTTCCACAGACACATTCAGTTGCAAAAAACACTAAAATAATTGTGTACCTTATTCAAGATAATACAACAACGTGAGTGAAGCTGCAAGTTGCAGCAGATGTACAATGTCATATGGGAGTGTACTTGTATTAAACAGGCTTTGTGGGCTAGTGTATTTCCACCATTGTGCCTTGGCTCAACTGTGAAGTTTATGTAGAAAGAAGGCCAGATTGTATTTGGTTGTGGAGCTGGAAGCCTAAGTAGTTTCACTGGCTGCGTGTTTGGACAAGTCCAACTGAAGATTGCATTTCTTCCAGTGTGGATGCATAAAGAAATGAACAAAATGAGTTCAATGGAAAATAATTAGCAATTTGATATGAAAAAATATTTTAATGAAAGAACACACAGATTATATTATAATAAGTAGTAGAACTTATTTTTTTTTCCAAAATATTTTTCTGTTGTTTTTATGTGTCTTTAAGCAAGGTAAATTTTAGTACCTTACACAAATAGTTTATTAGTTCTACAGGGCAAGGAACTTGAAGAAGACTCTTTGTATGATCAAGCAGATCTATCTGTGTCCAGTTCCTGCTGGACTGATGTTGAGGTCATGGAAATGACATTTGCGACTAACTTGTTGCCACCTGTAGCAAAGGCCAATGTCAAATGTGGATGGAGACAGCCCTAATGATGGGTTAAAGCACACGGACAGGAAAAATGTGGAGAAGCTCAGTTCACCCTTAACAGTTTCCTCATAGTAGATATAAGGAGCACTTCACTCTCCCGAGCTTTCAGTCTGTCTCTCCATTCACTATATTCCCTTTTAAAATTGTGTCTGTTTAGCTTCCCCTGCCAGACACTCTGGCACAGTTCCTCAGGCACTTAAATATCATTGCGGATTTGGGCTTCTGAGCCTACATCTTATTTCCCTCTGAGGGGGAGGAAGCTCTGCAAGTAGAGGTAATTTTGCCATAGAGGAAATAAATGCTGTAAAATCTTTCTATGGGATTAAAACTTATAATAAAAAACAACCTTTGTCCTCCTGCCACATGACAAATATATGAGCTGCAAAGACCCCAATCCCTGGGTTGCTGAGAAGAGGCTGGTTTAGGGGGAGCATTTTGGGTAACTGTCTGCCAGAGATGCCTTAAGTAATTATTCCCTCTTGTTTAATCTTTTGTGGGGTTTTCTGGTTCGGTTTTGGCGCTGGATTTTTTTGTGTTTGTTTCTCTGTTTTTTTTTTCCCCCTCTTATACTCTAACAGTATGCATGGAGTTCAAATAACCCACCGAGAGCACAGAGGCAGCAGCTTCATAAAAGTTCCGAAGCATCCTGTGTTTGACACAAATAAAAATGACCTTTATTACCAGTCTCTTCTGTCTGCCTGCCGGTGTCTGCCCAGCGGTGTTGCAAACGCCAAGCACACACATTACACTTCGGTACAAATTTCATCAGCATGGGCAAGATACTATTTCACAAGTGATTGCAGACTCACGGCATAATTATTGCACAAAGATGCTCAGAAGGTGTGTGTAGGGGGACTGTGATAATTATAAACACACACACATACATGCATGTGTACAATAGCTCTAAAAACACCTATGCAATGGTATTTTGGGGGATCCAGGGCAAAAAGCAGAGCAATGTCATTGTAGTGTAGGAGCCTGACTCCCTGGTTCTGGTACCAGCACACTTTTTTTCTGACTTGGTTTAAAAGTGAAGCTACTCTAGTTGGTTTGGGTGGATAAAACATTAAGTGAAATATTGCCATTGTGCTCTTTCTATGATCTGAGTAGAAATCACTTCAAGATATATCTAGTTCATTTTTGCAGCTGAAAATACTTTCTGAAGGTTAGAAATGTACTCTGGGAGGTTACATGTGTTTTCTGTGAATGGCTAAAGGCCATTTCATTTTCTTGGTTGAGGAGCTGCTGTAGGTCCCTGTTTCTCCTCGTGGAGTAGGTGAGCTGAGCTCCCTAAACCAAAGGCACATTTTGAAAGGGGCTAATTCTTCCTCTAGTTCTCTTGCTTTTTATCCCGTGTCTTCCCACCACAAGACCTTTGGATCAGCCACTGCTTGATGGGTCTTTTTTGTTTGTTTTCTTCCTTCCAGTGTTTTTAATTATCATCACCATCATCATGACTTTAGTAACTTGCTCGTGTCGCACCTCAGGTTTGCAGCTGTTAGTCGGTGGGGCTCGAGACTATGTCTGACAATTAAAACCCCCGCTGGATTTGTCTCCTGCAGGTGTCTCATTAGCTGCCAGCAGGTTCTCTCTCTTTGCCCCTTCCTCTTCCTGCCTCTGTGTGCATGGGGTGAGTTGGTGGTCCTGATGTGAACTCTTATGGGTTTTATATGGATGCTACATGCACTCTTTTCAGTGTCGTATCAAACTTCAGATTGAAGATACTCAGTTTTATTCAGTGTTTATAATTTGTTGCTATTCTCTTCAGAAAGAGAATAATGTGCTGAAAACCCTCGAATGTTTATTTGTCACTCAGCAATAAAGCATATAGGGTTTGAACCACTTGTTTTTTTTTTTGTTTACCAGCATTCAGAAGCAGCCAGTAACTGTTAACACTCTTCTCAGATTGTCATAACCATGTTAATCTATTCATGATGCTACAATCTTCAAATTATTTTTCCTGGGTCAAAATTTTTTTCACCCTCACTTTGGGGTGTATCCCAAGATGCTACAGATGACTCGGATGTACAGATGTGATCAGCACATAGTTCTCTGGACCACTGGCTTTGGAAGGATATGTGCATTCTGCCAGAACTTGCTTTTGTTTTATGAAATAATGTTTTCTGCTCAACCCTGTGGGGCACAGGAGCTCTCCTCTGGCTCCATACCGTGTTCTCTAGCAACACGTCGTGGCTTCCTGCGTGTCCCGGTTCATCTCCCTGCAACACTTCAGCGCTGTGGCGAGAGGAGATGTAGCGTGTCCTGATGACTAGGACATTCCCATGGGAGAGGATAAATGAGGGTCTAAATCATGATTCTTGTGTGGAGGAGACTGCTCCTGTCCTTAGGCTGCTGCGTTAAAGGAGGCGATGGGATCTCTGGCTGCGGTTGTTTACGCAGGGGAATAAGGTCTTGTAGACTACAGGGTGCCATGGGTCTTTGGGGCCTGGAGGCGGCTGCAGCACCCGGAGAGCAGAGCACTGCGGAGTGAATGCAATCCGAGTGATCCTCGGAGCGTTTCCTTGCGGTTTGGCTGCAGACAGCCGTGTCATGTGCAGCACTATGCAGAGCAGAGGAGCTATCGTGGAGCCAGCTGAGGCTGCGCAGATCGCCCTTCCACGTGGAGTCCAGGCACTGCAGGCGGTTTGGAACCATTCCGTGAGAGATACCAGTACGTTAGGTAAGGAGCATTTTGGGTCTTTAGAAGTCATGCACTGAAATTTCCAGGCATTAGCATCATACATCAGCTCATGTACATCATCATGTACATGAGCTCATCAGCTTTACATACATGCATTGTCAAAGATATTCCCAAACTGTAAAGCATGAAGAGGGCAGCTTATTGTGCAAGAGTTTGCATCTGCTATGCCTGAGATCTAAGCTTCATCACCTACCTGCTTTAGTTCTGGCTCTTAAGTAAAACTTGTTTTCTTCACGAAAGAAAAGTAAAGCCCCTTTAAATTAATGCTTTCCCTGTGGCTGTACAGCACTGTAAAGGTCTTATTTTTCTTTGATGTAATAAAGATGTATCCGGTTTCCTCACTGAAGTGCCCAAAATGCTTTTAGTATTTATATTAGTGTTTAGTATGTGGCTGGGTTGCTATGAGATTTTTATTAGTGCTTCAAAAGTAATATAATGTAGCATTTGTAGAACTCAGATAATTTTGCCCCAACTTCAGGGTAACCTGTCTTCCAAGTTAGGGAGACGTGTTTGAATTTCTGTGTATAAGGGGCATGTATGTGCACCTACAGAATGTTAAAAACATGAAGTATTCAGGTCTTCCTTTTTGTGGTTGCAATGCAACTTTTACAGAATTTACATGACCAAAAACCTTCTGTGGTGTTTTTAATCTAGAGCAACAACCACTCAGAAAATATCTAAAGATCATGGTCCCAAAAAGCGAGAGCTCTCTGCAGAAGGGAATCTGATGTAGTCATTTGGGCTTGAATTGCCTTAAAAAATGCCATTTTTGGATTTGTTTCTGCAAATGTGCAGAAAACTGAACCATCCCATTTTCCTCTCTCCTTTTTCCCAGCCCCTACCAGCTTGCAAGCTTCACTGAGAAGCCCAGTAAATTGGAGACTTCTTATGGACTTCTACAGTTTCTTATATTGGATCCAGCCAGTGATAATCAAGGACTCTGGGCTAGACTGTTTTTCCATCTGGAGGTTGGATATTGCCTCTGAGTTGCAATATGATTATTAATGTACATTAACTCCATTTTATTCCTTTTTAATTTAAAAACAGACATTTTATTTTGGGCCAATCAGCTATTCTGTATCCTTTGCTTTTGAAGAATAACTGTACAACTATTTGTATCTTCAGTTGGAAGTAGACATGAGATTGTGACCTTCATTAGCTTGAAGTTTTGCTTCAAGCGCACCCTGGATTATTAAACAGGAAAAAAAATGTCTGTACCATGAACGCAAGCTGTTTTTCTAGAGATCTGTTAAAAAGCTCATTTAATTCTTTTCCCTTTTACTCATGTGCAATGGTGGTGGGAGGGATGCTTTCTATTCATCTGTTCTATATAATAAATGTGGCTGGAGAACTGAAATTGGCCTACAATGAGCACTTAACAATAGACTGAATGTGTGCACTGTTGTCACCCAACAGGAGTGATATCTCTTGCTTTACAGGTGTGACTTGTAAAATGAGGACTTGCGGGTGCTTGAGGAAGGGGTTTACTGCAACACAGCCGCTCAGCTGATCCATCCTATCTGTTTCCTGTGTTTCTGAACAATCTGAAGGGATTGTTCCTGCAAGGAAGTAAGTAAGTGAGATATAAAAAATAAGCAGGGAGGAAGACAAGCTTTTGTCTTGATTTTTGCAAGCTGTCAATTTACTTGTGACAACATGAAATGTAGCCAGTGTTAGACCATACTCTTGTGTGGATTTTTGTGTGTGTGTTTTGATGATAATCCATTCTCAAAAAGAAAACCCTGTTATTGGTCTTTAATGTTTTTACTACATATTCTGTATGGGTCACTGTTTTCCTCTTGTAGTTCACTCAGAACGACAAGTGTTTTGCCTGCAGCTGCTTTTTGTAAAACATGGGACACTTACTGAGGAGTGGTGTATATATATATATGTATATATAGATAGATAGATATAGATATATATGTGAGGGAGAAAGGCTTTACTGGAGGTCTTTGGGAAGCTGGGGCAAATAGGTGGACTGTCTATGCTAGAAGGTACTAGTGTGGGCAGCACAATCCTGCTAAAAGGTGATAACAAAGATAAATTTGTGTGTGAATCTGTATGACTCATCTGGAAAAGAAGTGAGAGAAAGTGGAAGAAGCTGTGTGGAAGAACAGTTTCTTGTATGGATATGATGTGGTTTGGCTTTGTGTTGGTGTTGTCATGGACATGCATGCGTGAAGCACCTTGTTTCATGTGTGCTCTGAGAGTACATTAGGGCCCATCTCATTCTTTGCTGCTGACCAGTGCTTAAAATCCTTCCCTGAGATGAGATTTGATGCTAGGCTGTAATCCCACAGATTTGGTGCCAAAGTAGACTTGACCTGACTACATGTGCACTGTGAAGCCCTCAGAGCTGCAAGGGCTCCAGGGAGCCAACTTGTATCCGGCCACTTCCTCACAGGCAGAGGAGCCGGGGGTTTCTAGTCAGCTAAATTACTGTCCCATGTTTGGAGCTTCATAATATAATACAGAGGAAGTGTAAAGCACCTGAAAAGGTCCTCCCACTGCTCGGGAGCACCCTGGAGACAGCTGAAAGGAAATGTGGGATCAAGTCTGATGATGTGTCTCTGAGCTTAGAAATCTATGTAGTGTGGCTTGCTGATAGTTGGAACTGGTTTCAGGGTCCAGAGTGGGTATTTTCAGGTGGCTTTGGAAGGTATCAAGCAGGGAGGATGGGGAGGAGGACTGCAACTCCTCAAGGAAAGATAATCCACTGTCTGCTAAGCTGTGGTCTCGTTCAGGGCTCTAGGTCCAGTTTGCTTCTAGGCACCTAGAGCTGGAGCTGGGTAGAATTCAGGTGCTTAAGCAGGAGACCTTAGGAAAAGGCCCACCCACCACAAATGTAGCTTGAGCTTTAAATTCTGAAGTGAGCTACTTCCCTAAGGAGTGGGCTCAATTTTTCAAATTAGGTCCCCTGTTATTAGAGGGGTGGAGTGAAGGGCTGCTGTGCGTTTTGCTGGAAGAACTTCTCTATTCAGCCTACACGTAAGGTATAGGTTAAAGCCAACCCATCCGAGTCATTCTCAGCAAAAGAATGAAAACTGGAATAAGACACTTAGACTTCCTTGTCTAATAAGCTTTCTAGGTGATACATGTATTTAAAAAAGTAACTTTAAAATGTATATTATAATTACAAGAAATCAAGTATGGGTAACCTTGCTTTCCTAAACATGTAATTGGTAACCCTCCCTTGGAAATATTTAAGCAATGTGTTATCCAGTAGTAAAAACCTATGAAGGACAATACGTAAAAAAAGACCCTGGAGAGTTCCTGGAAGAAAAGCAGGAAAAGCTAATTATATATGCTGCGCTCATATTACATTCACACATTAAAGTGCAATGAAGAAATCTCATCTGTTCCTTCAAAAAGAAGCAACAGTTAGGAAAAAATCTTTATTTTTTTTTCCCCCTTTCTCTCTGGTCTTGCAATAGACTTTTTAGGCTGCTTTGAAATGAAATTTCTGCAGCTGGACAACCACGAGCAGGATGCTTGTGTTAGAGGACAGTGTGCCACTAGTGCGTTACTGATGGCTGTCATTGACTTTGCATGGCCAGATTTGGTAAGCTGGTTCCAAGTCATCTCCAGTAAATACAGTAGTGCAGTGATGTTCCTCTTAATGCTCGCTGCTGCTTTTGTTTTTCTGCTTTTCTTTTTCCTTTTTTTTTTTTTTTTTTTTAATTACTGGTGGATAAGGCCAGGAGCCATGCACTGGATCATTAATGTTATGCCCAATTTATTATATATGACAAAACTGAGACAAAGAAGTTAAGACTAGGTTACAAAAGGTACCAGTGATGCAATGTGACTAGAATCCAGTTAATCCAATTAAAGTCCTGTGATGTGGCTAAACTATAATCTAGGAAAATAACATTACCCCCATCTCCTTTTCTTCATCTTGCAATACAGGCTTGCATTTGAAAAATCTTTTAATTTATTCTATATAGGGTCATGTATATTTGTCTGTGAGCATGCATATAACTCCTGCTACTTGGGTCCCTTGTTCATTTGTTTTTGGATGACAAATAGTATTTTGTTTCCTCAAAATAACCGATCTATTTTGTTGAAGCTTAAATTACATTTTTAACCTTTTAACTGGGCACAATTCCACCTCATTGTAGTGTAATTATGTTGTTAGGTTGTTCAGATGCCGTGCAGTCTGACTGATCATTAAGATGAGCCAAGTAGCCTATCACCAAGCGCGGCTGGCACAACACCTAGCTGTAAGGTTGCTTGCGTCTCGGGTCCTGAGCAATGTAAAGAGCCACACATCCTTCTGCTCTCTTCCAGTAGTACCTAGAGACATGAAAAGACAGCTGATTCAGTGTGTATCTAACAATAGCAACAACAAAAAACTCACAAAATCACCATACAAATATTTATGCTGCTGATAATGTAGTAGAATACAATGGAGTTTTTTTCTGACTAATTTCCTGGAGTCTGACAAAATATACCATTATGGAAAAGGAATAAAAGTATTCCCCACCATCGCTAATATAATTCAAATATGAAACAGTGGGGAAGAACATACCTCTACTTATGAGTGAATTCAAGGGAAAGGTTTATATCCTTATCTTGGCCACAGAAGGAGCTCAAAATCATCTCAGTGAGCACAGATATCGCTTTAGTCATGTGAATGTTTAAGAATTAAGAATACATCATCTTGTATTTGCTGTCTTTATGCCAGTTGCAGTGCTGGCCAGAGATCAGTACCAACGTACTGCAGTAACACATCCTGTAGGAGTGTGCCTGCTCTATGGATCTTGTAATCAAAGGTCTGAGTGCAGTCTCCTAATGCACATGCATCATATAATGATTTTGAAAACAAAGTTTCACTGGTTGAATGGCAGAATGGAGAATTAAAGACAAGCAATTTTGCAGGAGTGGTGGGAGATAACAGTAGAGGGAGGAGGTGGCTGCATGTTGGAGGCACAGCTACAGAGAACAGTTCTGGGCACAGTTGGATGGTTTCATCTCTTCCAGCACTTTTTTTTTTCTTTTTAGTGCTGTAAGATATACAGAAGGTGCAAATATCAAAACTACTGTTTATTAGACTAGTGATTTCCTGCAGGAAAGATGGTCATTTCTCTCACCTGATTACAATCTGCTGCTTTGCGTGACCAGTGAGCATATATCATCTTTCCTCTCTTTTTGTGGTGGGCATTTTATCTGCCCGTGTTGCTTTTTACAAGAGTTGGCAAATACTTTCCCATTACATTCTGTTTGGAAGCTATTTTTACCAGTTTTTCTTTCACATATATCTTGTGTGTTGCGATTATGAAACAGCCCTGTGCATCCCACTCCAGGGAGAGAATTGTGGGCTTGGTCTAGTACTCAGATACCTCCTGTATTTGTTGATTAACCCACAGTATCAAACTTAGAAGATCTTTTGAGATTGCTGATTGGATTATTATCCCCATCTACCTTTATGCAGGGCCCTTTGTATTCTGCTTTTTCATGGTCGCTTTAAATTTTGTATTTGTTACCTTTTCCACTTTATTGTAAAAGATGAGTTGGCATGAATGCCTGGCTTTATTTCCTCCTCAACACACTTCTGCCTTGAGGAATAATGCAGCCTCCTGCACATCCTGCATTACCAGAGCCTGTGTGTTTCTGCAGCAGTTGATGCCCGTTCTGGTATGGACCGAGCACGCAGAATTTATGTGGTCGGGAGCATAGAGGTCATGCCTTGAACCACTGCTCATCTCTACTCACGTAGACTGGGCACGGACGAGCAGGCTGTCGCCAGCAGCCAGAGTCAGGGTTTTACCATCCTTGGTAATAGCCGACGTGCCCTCCTGGAGGGAAAGAACAGAGCGCTCTCTTTTAATTTTCCATGTGCTGTCACCGGTGACAGTACTGCTATTAAGTGTGGAATTCTTTCCCACTGAAAGAGTGCTTCAAACCTGTTCTGTTCTACGGGCTCCAACAGAAACTGCAGCAGGTATTCCCTGTCTGGCAGTATTAGCATCAGTAAAAACATGCTTCACGGCTCATTGTTCCCCATGATAAAGCAGCAACCCCTTGCCGGGCTCCTCGGGGATGCACTGCTCGCATCTAACGCGGCTGCCTGCAAATTGGTGTGCCTCTCTGGAAGTGACCTTCGGGGACTAACCTGCTGGAGTATTTCAAGTTCCTTGTCTACTTTTTCTGATTTCTAACCTTTCTAAATCTTCAAAATCAGTTCACAAGTCAGCAGGGAGCTGGCAGAAATTTCTAATAGGAGTCAGTGTGCACTGCAATAGGCTGTCGAGCAGCAGAGCCGGGTTCTTGCCCGCATTCCTTTGGTCTTCCTTGTGGAGGCTGCTGGAAACTGTAGCTTAAACAAGTGTCCTTCAAAATTATTAGGTCCTTAATTAGCATTTGATAGTCCCTGTGAATCTGAAAAGAAGAGGAACTGGTAGAAATATCAGGCTTAAGCCAGCCTGACTTGTGAAACTGGAGACTAGCTTTCCTCTGTTTGTTTTCCCTCGGGCTGCGAATTTTCAAGGTAGTTGAATGAAGGACACCTAGATCACCTACTGCTGTGCTTTCATAAACAAGCCCTCAGTTAGATTTCTATTAGCTTAGTGTACAGCACACCCATTGCCAGCAGAACTGCAGTACGAGGGCAAATGCTTTAAGGAGGAGGCAATAGATAACAGTTTTTATCACTCACAGACATTTTGTGTTTGAAAGATAAATGCTAACAGGAATCAAAACTCTCGCCAAGACCTCATGGAGGATGGAAGCGACCGTTTTGAACATACAAGGTGGCAATATCACAACAGCAATAGCTATTTCTAGCAATAGTTTGCTGATGAAGGGTGGTGTCTGTGAGAAGGAAGTTAATCGTTTTAGGTTTTGTTGTCTGTGCTAGGAAGCTTTACTATTATTCTGTCTGCTCTGCCTGTCATGGTTAGCAGGTGTGAATTGTCACATACCAGCTGCCATATCCAAATATCCGAATTGTTTTTGCTGTTTTCAGTTATTCCTGGTCCGTAAGCTATAACCTGTAGGGAAGAGGAAAAAAAAAGAAAATATGCATGCCAGTAACTGAAGTATACATGTTCATCTTCCTACAGCATCTAAAACATTCTATTCTTAGAGGGAAATGTTCATAGAATATGACGTTATTTTTACAGACATTAACATTCACATTATGTTTGCTATTCTCTTATTGATTCCTGCTGATAAAAAGGGAGCTGATCGCACCTGCCACTCCTTCTGCTGCTCTGCATCCCGCGAATCTGCTCCTTCTGCCTCCTCCCACTCTCAGCCTCGCATCTACATCCCTGCCCGCCTCTGTGCCTGGAACCGGCCCTTCCTCCTCATGAACCCGGCCGCTGTGAGAGCCTGCTCCAGTCAGAAAGATGTTTCCATTAACATCAGAAAAGCTGCAGATCAGACTCACTCTTCCCATTATTATCTGCCCTTTCTGCATTGATTCTCCTGATGTCAAGCCCAGACCCTCGGTTATTCTGCTGCCAAATGTATCAGATTGCTCAGAGTGTGACTCGAAGCAACCCAAGGAAAGGGTATGTTCTGTACACTATGCTGCATACGGAACAGGCATCAAAAGGTGACAACTTTCCTTACACTCGAACTAGACTGTGCTTGACTGCACTGAGAAGCGCAGTGCTCTAACATTCCCTGTGTCCCCCTTTTTTGTAGGTTAACAGAAACAGCTGTATGTTTACATGTCCAAATTGGATTTGGCACCAGGAATGCTGCTCAAACATGAAGGAAGTCAAACATACCAACATGATGTCAATATTACAAGTATTTCTAATTCAGGAAGTATGGAAAGAGGGAGCAATTTAAATTATGTAAATCCTAAAGAAAATAAATGGCAGTAAGGTTCAGACTGATTCAACCTGAAGTATCAAAGACAGGAGCCTCCTTTCCCTCAGGTGGCTGTAATCAGTGGCTGGAGACCAGCAGTCCTGAAAGTCAGGTTAGGCAATGGCTGGATTTGCAGGGAAGTGTAGTTTTATGTAGGATGCAATAGGGACAATAGTTTTATCTGCAGATGACCTAGCAGTTTTAGGCCTGGATTCAATCACCCTACACATTAGGGACCTGACATCTGTACTGTTAAAACACTTGCTCTCAGAGAAATTAAATGCTCCTACCTCTGTTTCAAAGGTGTCTTCAAACACACTTAAGGATTGCTTTTCCTTTATTTCTCCACGATGACCATTTAACCAGCTTTGAAAGGAAAAGGGCTCCATAACAGAAGTGGGATTTAGTGGGAAAGGTGTTTCTTTCAGCAGTTCATCTATAAACAAAGCAGAGACATAACAGAGAAACTTGCTCTCCCTTGGCCTTTGCCAACCTTCTGTTGCTGCATCCAGTCTGCAGGGTTCAGTGTACAGATACTGCCTCGTCACGAGGCAGTGGCCGTGGCCCCGCTTGCTGCACAGCTGCATCCTCGAGGCTGTGCGGCGCACACCGTGCTCGTCCTCACAAGGCTGCGTCCCTCACGCACTGCTCAGAACCGCTGTGCACTTGTGTTTCCTGCAAATGCATAAACGTGCGCGATAGGCAGGGGGGTCTGCGGGCAGGTCCTCCATCCTCCTCTACCTTGGGCGCAGGTAGAATCGCTCCCGTCTTCTCTGCGGCTTCACTGCGTCACCCTGACATATCCCCGTGTAAATGAAGTTAGCTCCACGGAGCCAGATTACTCTAGATCTGTCACACATTCTATACTGGCTGATGTTTTTGTTCTCCCCTGGATATTTTTAAAGTTTCTAAAGGCTTCATTGACCACAGTGAAATAAATAAGTTATCACAACCTTAAATTTAATAGGAGGTCTTTTTTGTGGTGTTCCTGAAGTAGTAGCTGGATTTAATTTCCAATGATTCTCCTTTGTAACTGATTTACTTG